>JABSTR010000126.1:0-55963 GCA_013339765.2 Haemaphysalis longicornis
TATATGCAGACGACATTACCCTCTGGTGTACGGAGGCAGCGAAGGGGAAGTGGAATCGCGTCTCCAGGGGGGCGTAGACCGAACCGAACCCTTCCTCGAGGGCACAGGGCTAAGGTGCTCTACGAAAAAGTCTGAGCTACTTCTACATAGACCAGTTAGAAAAGGTCCCAAGCCCAAAGGGTGGAAGCCCCTGGACGAGGTTAACATCAAGCTTCACACCAAGAGTGGTGCCAACATTCCAAGGGCAGACGCTCTAAGGATACTCGGAAAGTTCTTTGAATCTAGCGGAGTTAACATTACCACACTCCGTAAAACTACAACCAAGACGGAGTGCATGATCGGAATAATGACTAGTATCTCTAATAAGAGGTGGCCTCTGAAAGAAGAAAACCATGGTAGAGTGTTCCATCGACATACTTCACGTGGTTCCTTGGCACATTTCGGCTCCCAACTCGATTCCCTCGCCAACCTCAACGACATCTCACATGTGCAAGCGCACGCACTGACCCACCGCGCCCACGCGAATGCGAAACGAGGTCTTGTTGAACATAGGTTTGTCGAGTTCCAAGACATTCTTTACACCTTTATTAAGGTAACTAAGCACTACTACCTCGACAGGAGAGCTTACTCGCCTCCCCACAGTAAACTTAAACCGACCACAGGCTATCACAATACGCGTGCTTCAGACAGGACCGTATTCAAACTTGGCTTTTTTCAACTCCATAAATCCAGAGGGCTACAGTCCGGACTCCCCGAGTTGTGGACAGAAGAGTAATTTAGAACACATGCTCTGGGGATGCCCCTCGTTACAGAGAGTCCCGAATAGCTGCACTGAAGAAGAGTGATGCTCTGCGCTACGGAGCTCCTGGTTTTCATGTCAGTTATGGGCGGTCCAGTTAACCCACGATGCGGCGGTGAAGCTTGGACTTCCCGTCCCAACGTTCGAGCGGCCCGCGGCTTCATCACAACTCTGAAAAGCGGACATCGGTGTATCTCAGGACCACCAATAAAGTTCCTTGTCTTTCCTGAACGGCGGGAACGGACAGGGAGCAGTGGAGATCAAACCCCTAATCGGTATGTGTGCTGCTGTGGCAATGCGGCTCCGCTTGCGACCGCACGCACAAATTTCAAAGTGTTTGTCTGGAACTTGAGCTTCAAACGGTCGGGAGCTATACTTGCTCCCTAAGAGGTTTCTAGGCACGAAAAGCACGGTAATTTCTATACCATCCCTGCAACGGTTAGATACCTTTCTGGCAAAAGAGGTTATATCAGGGCTCAGGCAGCAATACCCTCGTTCTGCGCTAATCGGCATTTCTATTCTAACCATGCTTGTCTTGTGTCTTTTTTGTTCTACGTTGTCTCCTGTGAATACGTGTACATACATTGAAATAAACGTTTTTTCTTCATCTACCTCCTTGTCCTTTTCATTCGGTGCATCACTCACCTCCACGACCACACCACCCTAAATAGATAACCAAATGAACTTTTCTAGCGCACACTTACAGTGTCGTTTGCGTCCACTGTGCTTCAGTAACACACTGATAAAATTGTGACCGAAAGGTTGCCGCGAGGGTACAGAACCATAGCAAGCGCTTTTTCAAACAGACAAAAATTGAAGACGGGAAGCTGCGACCTGTCTACAAGTCCGGAGATGTGGTAGTGTTTCTGCAAAGTAGACAACCCCCAGTGCCTTTCCAGTTGCCTCGGGAGGCAATTGGCATTCACCACTGCGGTGCAACGGAGTGGCCCGATTGTTGACAACAAGTGGTCTATCTCTACACCTTTGCTTTTTTGAGAGACACCCTTATGGCCAGAGCCGAGCATGGCTAGGGATGAAGATCTTCAGGGTGCATGCGCAAAATCCCGACATTGGAGTGCCTTTTAACGTTGGCTCAAAGCAAATTCCTGGTGCTTCCGGGATGTCAGAGCGTCGTTTGGCCGAGCTGCACACTTGTCTTCTGACTGCCATCGCTGTCTTTATTTTGATTGTGAGTCGACCCACCCCCCCAACACATGACTGCGTTGAGGTAACTGATCTGCAGTCAGGCCAAAAACCGCTGCTGGTCCCACACATTTCTTATAAGGCGGTCCCCTAACGTAAGCTTCGAGCTCATAGGGCCGACGGTAACCGCAAAGCCACGCATACTAAGGCACGACATGGTCAGTGTAATTGTGGTGTTGGGAAGTATTTTAAACCCTTTTCAGCTAAAGGTTCAGAAAAAGGTCGCACTTGGCGAAGCTTCCCATGAGGGGCGACTGAGGGCAGTGTTTATTTTTCGTGTAGGAGGCTATTTTCGGCGGCACCTCGGCGGCGTAGCCAAGGGAAGCAAGGCCGGCCGGTAAGCCCACGGTTCGGGCAGGTACGTTAGCCGCGTGGCCTGGAACGTGGACGATGGTGTCGGGTGGGGTCAGCGTTGGTCTAGGGGAGGCAGAAGATTCTGCACGCAGTGTGGGGTCTTCACGAAGCGAAACTGTGTTTGGAGCTGGCATGCACATCACGTCTGATAAACCAGCACAATCGGCTGATGATTCGTCACGCAGAACGGAGGAGGACCTCGCTGCTCTGCCTGCGTCGGTGGCAACCATCGGCGACAGTTCGCTACGCTGTCAGGGGCACCTGACTCGGCCGTCCACGTCACAGGACAGGCAGCTACGCTCATCTTGAACGCAGGGCTGTACTCCAGTGGCAGGCTTAGGCCACTATTGTCGAGTTAAAGCATGCCGATATGCCGAAAATAGTTAGTACCTTCGTCTGAGCGCCACTTATAACAGCCGTAGCGGCTGGTCAGATAGCCGACGCACAGTTGGTTGCCTCAAAATCTCTGCCATATCGCAACCTTACAGTGCGGGTTAGTCTGTCTTTGGGGGTTGCCGCACGGGTTGCCCAGGCGGATCACCTGACGCCTTGGCGAGCGCCGAACACCGCGATTGGTGCAACAACATAGTTGTGGACTCTCACCTCGAAGTTGCACACATAATTCTATAGTCACTGGTGGAAGAAAACGCTGTGGTTGACGGACTGACTTCTCGCTCACGGTTTTTTCGCTGCCGTTTTTTTTCACCCATATACTTGCGAGGTAGACTAGCGTTCACCCTCCATATTCATTTTGTGTTTGCAGGGTTCTTTTTGCTATCGGTTTTCCGTTTCAAGTATACAAAGCAGTTTAGGTCTACTCCACCCAGTTTTTATTCCAGTGAGGTGCTTTACTCGGCTTTGCTCCGGGGATCCTCCTCGCCCTCACCAAAGCCCCTTTGTGACTGTTATTGCCCTCGCCAACACCAATTCCACTTTCGCAATGTGCGCAATCGGCTGACGAATGCAAAGAACACACAGAGGCGCGAGTGGCCGTAAATACGACCGAAAGACACCGCCGCATTGGCTACCTCAAAACCTCCCGGGAATAGTAGATGCGAATACGTCTCTCTTCAAAGTTTCAAAGTTTCAAAGTTTATTTCAAAAATGCAGTAATGTGTGATTACATAATGTAAGTATACAAGAGAAGGTCCCAAGGTAAGAAACCGTCGGCGGGACCTCCTATGCTTCTACAAGAGCCACTTTCCTGGTTAGAAGAACGGCGTGAGCCCACAATTAACTTCAACTCGAAAGACTTTCCCAGGGACATTTTCGTTGGTGTATTTCGCGCCTGTGTGCCCATAACCGCTTGCAGATTTATTCGGTGCATGGGAAAGGGTGGGGGTGTGTTGTGTGCACGCACAAATGCACTTCATATTACTAACGATTACATGCTCGCTATCTTGGTGGGGGTTTAATCCCGAGGGACTCCTGGCCCAACCTGTCCTGTCAGCTGTCCCCTGTAATCGAGGAGTTTGTTCTTGGTTGGCGTGTTACACAGGCAGTAACATGCCGATGGGGATGGACAAAGGACAGTCACGTTTGTGCACTATAATAAAGCTGGAGGCCTTTATGGTTCAACTCGCTATAAGATGGAAGCATGTCGCTCACTTGGGGGAATAAGAGAAAGGGAATAATCATCAGCCATAAGAGAAGCAGGAATAGGCAGAACAACAACAGACAAAGTAGACATAACGTTGCCTGAAAGAGACTTCAAGCCTAACATTATCCAACCGTTTCGTAAAAATTTGAAGACCATACAAAAAAAATGCGCCTCATAAGCCAAGACTTACTAAGTTGCATCACTGATTCCCTCAACGAACGAAATGGATGTGCCTTACCTAGGATACGGATTTTCCACACAGATGTCAAAAACATGCACCTTCTTAGTGCATCTACAAACCTGCTGTTCAGAAGGTGAGGAAGGGACCTATCCATCGACTGCATCCTTATCCACCGCAGAAAAGAACACAACACGCATATAATTCCTACTATTTTACATACAACACATTCCACCACATTCATCTTACGTCGCAGCTAACAGAAATCTAACATCTACACCTAATAAGATACGCCAAGCCATCACAACCTTTTCCTTTGCACCAGCCAGCTCCATTGACCGCTAAACACTTCACAATTATTTTAATAAAAGGCTTGCTAAAGTCAAACCCCTTTCATGATATACATTCTGATTGGGTGTTTTTGCCAATATTTGAACTTCCTTCATAAAATATCATTCATGACCATCATCAGCGCATGTATGATACAGATTACAACGGCTCCTTGAGGCACTCGACGGCCAAATGTGACGCCGTAGATGAGGCGCCGAACCTGTAGTGGCGCCGCCTACAACTTTATGATGCTTTTATGCTTGCGCCTTCTTATTTAAGGTTAAGGTACCACGCTTCTGCGGTCCATTTGGTAAAGGAAGCAGCCTGGAACGTCCCCTTACGGTAAGGCTGTTGTCTGAGCTGTCGCCTTTAGTGCGTTTTTATTAACCGTGGCAGGTTCTAATTGAGGACACCGCAGCGGAGATGACTGTTGCGGAGGTATGTGTCTGCGTTCCTAATAAATCGTAGCGAGCGATCTTGCTCATACTTTAGGAACCTCCGGTGGTTTGAGTACGTGTAGGTACATGATCCGCGCATATAGCAAGCAGCCATACCAGTGATTTCTTGTTGACAGTAAAGTTGCCGGCCGAGAAAAAAGAGAACAGCAGCTCACACAGTGAAAACGCTAAAAAAACTTCTGGCATTCGAAACGGGTTCGAACGGTTATTACCATTTGACTCTTTGGGAGACTTACTGTTTGTTCAAAGACTGCCTGACCCAAAAATGTCTGCCTAAGGCTTTATAAACAATCATAGAATGAAGTTATAAGCCACAGATTCCTTTTAAAGAGGTATTTTTATTAAAACACTCAGAGTGGTTTAATTTCTATACACGAGAGAGGCTATTGCCACCACAGACAGGTCTGTTTACTGTATACAACAAATACCGAATAACAGCTATGCAAACGGCCTAAAATCTAATCCTCGTAGAACAGAAAAACAGATTTATCAAACTGTTGAGGTATTTAATTGTGGCGAAAGGATCCTAACTAGAGGTGGGCGATGTATGGGTAAACCATGCGATTAATCTAATATAGTATTGCTCGAGAATATTTTATTAAGCAGTTAATTTTTTGCAATCACTTGAGCAAACTTAAACGAGAAGACCATATTAAAATTGCCCTCAAAAGTTTCCAGGATCACATTCCTGTTCAAATACACTGATGAAGTCACAAAAGAAAACGATGCAAGTTTGCTCATAGAGAATACAGATAAAAACCCAGTGCTAATAGCCAAGACAGACAATAAAATGGATAATCCTAAATAATATTACAAGGTACGAAAATGGGCAAGCGTGCACTCGCCCCGTTTTGCTATTCCATAAAAAAACTGTGCCAAAAGTACACCACAATTTTCTTTTGCGTGTTCAATAACAGCGAAGGCCTATGTTACTGATTTTAAAAAGTGTGAGCAACAAACGCGGTGATAAGCTTCTCGCCAGTATCAGCGCCATGGTGATGACCTGCTTACACCATCTGGAGTGTGCGTGAAAAGGCCGACGAGCATATTGCCGGAAAACAACCTTTGTGTTTGTTCATTTATATATTGTTTTTTCAGCCTGGCTGCCCACGGTTTTTTATTTTTCCCTAGCGAAGCTCGTATTTAATTCTTAATTTTGATGCTGCATGGATGTTTCAATTCTGATAAGGAGAGTGTTTCGCCCTAATGTCACCAGCTTTAAATAATCTTGTTTAAACAACAGTGTTGTGGTTGTAATTCAACGTTTCGAAAAATACTCGCGAAGAAAGATAATGCCCGCAGAGCAGACTCCTCAGTATCCCACAAGCCGACACTCGCCTGGGCACGTTGCTTTGTTTACCGCTGCTTCGCCCCCTGTGTGTCCCTTGAATTGTTAGGGTAGCACATATTCCCTCCAATAAACTTTCTTTTCCTTCAACACAACTGCGTCATTTTGGGCTACGTCACAATATTGATGATAATAAATTTATTGTTATCGATGTTTTATTATTACATAATAATTTTATTATATTATTATTTTAATAATTATGAAATAAAATATTTGTTATTATTATAGGTTTTTGTATTAAAGTTATGTTTATTATTATTAATCTTCACCCAGATGCATCTGAACATGTAACAAAACGCTCATGGCCTAACAGCAATGGCTAGGGAGTTATTCTCCTGTACCATCATCTAATTACCACTTCGGTATTATTGCGAAAACCTGGCATCAAAAGATATTGAGATCCAGTGGATATCTTATCGGAAGTGTTTTTGTTTATCGCAATGACCATGATGCTACAAAAATAAAAAAAAATATTGGTTGGGGCGTCTTGACTGCTGTGGATTCTCATATTACTTGCCTGAGACGCAGTGATATTCAAACTCTGGGTAAATCGGTGTAGCTGAAAATATGGGGCCCAGAAAAGGGTAATGTATTACTGTCTACACTTTACTTTTCTCCAGACCTTTATCCGTGTGAGTTTGGGTCTGGTGTGTCTTCCGTAGAAAACGTCATTAGCTGGAATCACAGGTGATTGTATCCCAGGCAGCACAGGACTGGTCGGCCTAAAACAGGCCGGTGTACTTTGGCCGGTGATTTTCTGTCCGGCCGTTTTCCGGCAGCCATGTTCGGCCCATGTCCAAATGTGGGCCTTTTGGCCGTATACGGCCGTACTCCCATGGCTGTCCAACGGCCAGTGTCCGTCGGCCAGTCGACCGACTTACGGTCATACGGCCAGATTCCAGCCGTAGGGCTCTGGCCATTCCAAAGGAGGACAGCCGAGATGCGGTCGTCGGACTCCAGCCGGACTGAAGCTACCGGAAATACGGCCGTGCTACGGGCATTGGAGTTCAGCCACAGTACGTTAACTGTACTGAGGCCGGTCACTGCGTGTGGCGATGTCGCGCAAGCAGATGACTCATTCGCGGAGTGCAGAAGCAGCACAAACCCAGCAGTTTGGGTCCAATGCAGCCACATCAAATTGAGCTCGCGCGCAATCTTGCTTTCAGCGCAGCCTTGCCTAATTACCAGCCTCAGTTGCCAGCAAAATTCATTTATTAAACAGTGCTCACAAATTGTCGTTCCTTTAATTGCTGTGCCTCTTTTACTGCCGAACACAGAAAATATTCAGTTCTTTGTAGAGCTTGAATAGATGTATTGTCCAGGTCCTGATATCCTCTGTGGGGCGGCTTACCTGTAATAAACGGGGAAAGAGGAGGGGATGGCGGAGGCTGAGGGCGCATACTTTAGTGGGTTGAATTTCAGAGAGATAACTTTCGCCGCTTTTAGCCAATTTCTTTTAGGGCAATATTGCAGAACACTTTCATGCTATGACTACATAAACTATTTTTATAACAGTTGCTTGACCAATTTTGATGTATATAAAACCGGCGTGAATGCCTTTATGAAGTGTTTTGGTTCTCAAGAAAACACTCAGGAGCATTTAATATAACTCCTTCACAAAAAAAGCACGTCCAGTTTTTGCCCATTTTTCTTGCAAAGACATTTTCTACTCGATCAACTTTTCTGATGATCTTGCGCAGGGCTGATCCTAAGAAGGAGCGAAGAGGTACTTTCATTTTCAATCTATTTTAATGTTGTTTTCATGAGTATGCGTCCACGCCACTTAATAGCCCAAAGCAACTTAATTTTCTTCTAATGTGATACTACGTTCAAAAAATTCTAGACGCGTTGCGAATGACGCCCTGCTTCAGGTGGCTGCAGTTGTATCGTTCTGTGTTCACGCAAGGAAAGGCGTAAAATTAGAGTTACATAATTTGTTTCAAACCAATAACATAGCAATGGTAGCATGCATACAGGAAACCTTGCATACTGCAACGAATAGGGCAATAAATATTTTATTGGTCAAGGTTGAATGCGTAGGGTTCTCAACCCGTCGGAGGCAAACTTGCGCCTCTGGAAGTTTATTTATTTATCTAGTTATTTATTTATCTATTTATTTATTTATTTTTATTCATTTATTTATTCATTGTTTTATTTATGTATTTATTTATTTATTTATTTATTTATTTGATGCCTGCTTGCCTTTGCATGCATTACAGAAGGGAGATACATAACACTAAGCATTAAATATGAGACAAAATAACAAAATAATTCTACAAAGCGCGCTGAAAATCGTCAATATAAACAGTTAATGCAATCATACGTGGAAGATAATTACACTGCAGTATTGATGTAAAATAAAATGAATCGCGTAAGGCGTCACCTTTAAAGGAAAGTTAATAATTTGCTTTAAGCTAGCGGTCCCACTTTGCGATATGTAGAATGGCGCTTGGACATACTTCTCCCCTTCTACTCCAGTTTTCGAATGATAGATAATACGAAAAAAGTTCAACCTGTGGTTTCGTCTGTGATCTTTCACGTCCTGCCATTTCAGTTTACTTTTACTTTCTGTCATGCTAAGTTGAGAGTGCCAATTACGTAATACGAATCGCACTGACATATTCTGTATGTTTTCGAGCGTATCAACCAGCTCTTTGGTGTAGGGATCCACGAAAACACATGCGTACTCCAAGATTGAGCGCACATGAGTGAAATATGGTTATTTTGAGTTAGATGGAGGTTCACTGAAATTTCGTCTCAGAAAGCCAAAAACATATGCAGCCGTAACTTTTATGGTGTGAACGTGACTATTTAACCTCTAACCACTCCCTAAATAAACTTCTAGGTATTTATATTTCTCGGCCCTTGTCACAGCAGCATAATTTACGGTATACGTATTCAATTGAAATGAAGGTTTTCTTGTAAAGTGCCGTTAACACACTGTTTAACATCCAAAAACTTTCGGAATCAGCACACCAGGATGTTATCAAATTCGAATAAAGCTGCAGGTATACGGAATCATTCGCTATAGTCCGGTAACTACACAGTACTTTTGAACAACGCTATAGGGCCAATAGTAATAACAATGCAAAAACCGATTCATTCAGTTCATAGGATAAAATTTACTACGCAGAAGGTGATATGGAACACCATCATTTGCTTTTTTTCAGTACAAGAATATACAGTCAACCAGTTTAAGCTTATCTATTGCACGAGCCAAATCGTGCGTGAACTGAACAATCTGCGTTGAGTAAGAAAATCCTGACAAAATCCGTGTTTGCTAGGATGCTGGCGATTATGTTTAACCAAATGAGTCATATCCCAAGAGTAGCTAAGCTCACCTTCAAACATCGGAACTAAATTAACAGCTAGGCTTCGTCAGTGACAAGGCCTTGTTGTTATCGTAAATTAAAAATATTTTTTTTTCTAAATAGGCAGTCGTAAAATTCCATGAAGTAACATAGTGCAGGGCATGAAGTTGATCCTACCAATGCACGAGCGAGTCTCTTCTACGTTTATCACGAACAACATAGTGCAACATTGCTTGTCGCAGTTTAATTGTAAGCAGAATAACTTGCGCTTTTGCTCGCACTTGCCTTTCTTTGGTGGGGAGTCCTTGACATGGTGTCGGTTTAGCTCCTGCGTGGTGGCCGCTTGCTCGACGCCATTGAAGGACAGTTATTTTGTGAACCATCTCCATCTCGGACCGGACATCTCTGCCGGGTCGATGTCTCCAATGCTCTCCATTTCTTGAGGGGGCGAATAGCCTCGAGCTGATGCGTCGACGAAGCCGGCGGCAGAGGCGTGGTAGCGGCGATGACTGGCGAGGATTAGCTCCCCCGTCGGTGTGGCACAGTCTTCTTGTGCAATAAATGACATTTCGATGGCCTAAAAGGTTCCCTGCTAATGTCCAGTGAGTCCTTGCACCTTGCCCGTTCACCGAGAACACTCATTACTGTTTGACAAACGATGTTCGTTCATTTAAAACGTTGAAACACGGAGCGGATGAAAAACGCGTCCCCGTCGTTCGGCTCCCTAACGGCTTTTTCTCCCCCCAGGAAAAAACCGGTCGGTCTCCTTCCAAACACGTCTGTGCATGAATTCTCGGCGCCCAGGCGCGTGCCGTTGTTCGGCTGTATGCCGTTTGCCGAAAAAATGACGTATAACCAGATATCTTACGTAGGCCGGTCTCCTCTTGAACCCCGGTTGCCTAATATTATGTGGCCATTCGCCTGCCGTAATTCGGCCGAGGACTGCTAACCGAATGAAAAACGTATATTCTGGGGCCGTACGTCGGCCGGTATCCTTCATAACACTGGTTGCCCGAAGAAAACGAATATTCTACCGCCGGACGCGCGGTTCACCGTTGAAACAACGAATGCACGGCAGCCGCGCTCCGGCCGGTCTCCTTTCGAACACCAACTGCCGCAAGAATACGCATATTCTGTGGCCGGTCGCTTGCCGTGCTTCGGCCGATTACCGCTTCCCGAAGAAAAAACGGATGCCCTAAGGCCGTACTTCGGCCGTTCTCTTTATCAACATCGGCAGCCGTAAGAGAACTGAATATCTGGCAGCCGGTTAGCTGCCGTTGTGCGTCCGGACACGGGCGGACGGAAAAATACCGAAGCGCTGGTTGCCGAAGGTTGGCCGTTCAACGCATGATCAGTGGCTGCCAGAACCTGGATGCTGGCCGGACATGCCAGAAGGCGGCCATAGACGGGCCGGTCTTGGGGCACACTTTCTGTGCCGCCTGGGATCACAGGTGATTTTAAGGCACCTGATGTCCAGTGGTTGAATGCTACCCTGCGCGATCACAAAAACCATAAAGAAAGGCACTTTGCTTTTAAGCTTCGTCTTTTACAGACCTCGAGCAGAAATGGTGTAAAAAACATTCCCTCGCACTTCCCCGAGGGGAGAGTGTGTAAGTGCGAATGCACGGTTGTTGATTGCGCGATTACGGTGGATATCGTGATCTTAATGAGTAGTCGAGAGATTACACACACGCACACAACTACAAAGAAAGATATTTCACTCGTTATTGCTGGTACCGTTGCCCGGTCCGCCATCATCGTTATCGAGATGCAGGACCAGCGACCGCTCTCGACGACGGCGCGCGCTCGACTAATACCCTCCCACCCCACGCGGCCGCTACACGAGCGCCCTCACGCGTCGGAATGCGGAGCGCCCGCTACGCGAGCGAGAGCTCTCCCGCCCGAAGTGGAGAGGAGGCGCCCAACACCCGCAGTCACTGAGCGGAGAGAGGAGGAGGAGAGTTGCGCCCGCCGTTGCGGTGAGGGCTACACGAGCGCCCTCACGCGTCGGAATGCGGAGCGCCCGCTACGCGAGCGAGAGCTCTCCCGGCCGAAGTGGAGAGGAGGCGCCCAACACCCGCAGTCACTGAGCGGAGAGAGGAGGAGAAGAGTAGCGCGCGCCCATCTCCCCCCGTTGCTAGGGAAGACGAGGAGCGTGCGCACCCCCAGCTGTTGCTATGCGGACGACGGCGGCGGACGATTCAGGCTCGCTTAAGAAGTGCATTCGCACTTAAAACAACGAGAACGAGAATCATCGATCTTACAGCGTTTTTATGCTTGACGCCAATCTCCTGTATCCTGACAGGTATAATCCCCCATGGCGCGTTTCTTACCGTTGTTCCCCAAGTTTTATTGGCCGCAATTTTTGCCGCAAGCTTAACATTGGCCGTAACCTCGGAGCACGCAACTTTGGGGTGCACAGGGCATCTACTAGAAACTTGCCAGAATTCTCCCTGATTCATTCTTTTAGGGGCAGAAGCATTTTAACTTTGAAACAAAATAACTGGTGTCTGTTTCTTCTCCGGAGAACTTTGGTGCAAAATGTTACAACAGTGTCCACAACCTGACATCCATACTACGTGGCGCAGCTCGAACATTTGGTAAATAGGGCGAAATACATTTGGGCACGAATAACAACCCACTTCCCTTCTTACGCCTTAGCTGTTTTGGCAGCCAGTGACAGGGAACGCCGCCGAAAAAAAAACAGACTGAATTCTGAAGCCTATTTCCCTACAATCGCGCCAATTCGGACTAATCAGTATTGACTTTCTAGACGTGTTGACTGCATCAAGAGCTTGGCGCTGGAGTATTTTCATAGCCACAAACTACTTGACCCAATTGGGGAGATTGCCTCTGTCTATCATACTGAACATTAAAAGCTGAAGGCCGACGGAAAAAACAAAACCAAAACAAATGATGTACAGCGCAAAAAACAAAATCAATGTCAAACATTGTACAGGGGGAACTAAAATTATTTAAATTAAATTTGACTTTAGGACAACGAGAAGCCCGGTTTAAGGGGCGATTTTTTACTATGGGTTGTATAAATTAAGCGCCACATTGTTATTGAGGAAAATACTGGTTGAGTCATGTTTTAGAGACCGTATACAATCATCTACTACAAAGTACAATGAACGTTGGGAATAATATTTTTGTACAAACGTGGTAAGTGGTTGTTTTCTCTCGGTCAAGTGCTTTGCATTTCTTTGGTTTTGAATTACAGATATGCATTATCGCCACACGCCAAACACAAATGAGCAATCAAGGAACGGTCCATGAACTAATGTAAAACGTCTGTGCAGAAACATACCCTGAATTGTTCATACGACCAATATCTCTGGCTCATAGAAGTTGGCGAATGACTGAGACCGATACTTAGACACAAAGTTTGCAGCTGAAAAATTGTTGTGGAAGAGATGCCCAAGAGCTTCAATAGAAATATGCATTAGCTTTTTCGGCAGTTGCAGTTGTAACTCAGGTAACTTTTTCTGGCAAGCTTTTGCACGCAAGGAATGGAAAACTCACACCGAATAATAATGTGGCGGATTCGTTGGAAAATAATAATGTTACTGAGATTTGTTCTCGCTTAACGTTTCAAAGTCTGTAACGTTTCAAAGTTGTAGTATTCCAGCTTGGTTTTACGTGTGTGAAGTACAGTTGAAAACGCAAGTTTTAGAGAGATATGAGTCTTCGGTGCTCAGGTTTCTCAAGGCTAAAGTGATGGGGCCTATTAAAAAAATGACAAGCCTAGTTTTGTACTATTGGCATTTTGCGCTGCTTGGCCTCACAAAAGTTTGAATAATAAAAATGTGACTATAAGTAGCCTAACTTACTACTTTGGGTAACTTATTTCTATATCTGTCATTTTACGTTTTATATTTTATTCTGTTTTTTACCACAGTGAGATGCATTTGCACTATTAGGCGATTAGCTTTGTTAACCCTGCCAGATAAGCATTTATTTCTAAATGGAGGTTGGTACATGATTGGTCTGCATTCACGAGATTTATTATTGCTTCGGCGGTTGTTACTATGCTTTTCCACACTTTTGTTATCAGTTTTGAGAACAGAATATCTGAAAGAGACTTTTGATTGCACTATTTCACATAAAAAATGTTTTCTTTTTGTTTGGCAGTGTAAAAAAACTTGTCTCACAAAGTATCTCATTTTTGCTGTATTATCAAATAAATGCGCTTACTGCACCATCTGTATGTTTTTTTTAAATGCACGGGAGGCTCTTTGGGGCTATCGGTGATTTCTTTTGATAACCTAACTAAAACAAAAGGGAATTTGATTGTGCTAATGGGCTTTTTGGCATTGGATGAATGGTTCCCAAATCTTCTAGCCACCCTATAATTACACGAAGGGGATACTTTCTGCCAAAGAAGCGGGTCAGGTTTGTGCCAATCGGCCAGCTTAGTCTCGACCAGAGCTTCACTGCAATGCAGCACAGAACAATGACACTCAAAATTCTACTTTAAGTACAGTGCATATGCTCTCATTCCAATCCAGAGGAAAGCATGCCAACAAACTCAACCGCAAATACTTTTTGTAATGCAGGTTAACGCCGCCCGTAGTGCATTTGCATGGTTGTAACAATAATCAACTGATAATGGGAGCAGCTTTCAATACATTCATATTAGTTCGTTCACTTGTGCGGCTGATTTCTGAGAAATTCCACAACATTAATTACAAGTACCGTAAATTGTTACACGTAATTGTTTGTAAATTTGAATGTTAGCATTTTCGACCGGACTCTGTCTGTTTGGGTTATACTTGTGTAAGAGGCAAATACACCAACCAAGGGCATTTATTCAAAGCGGTCCCAACGTTTCGGAGCCTAATCCTCTCCTGCAGCTGGGGAGTCTGTGTAAGACAAGGAGCAGCTGTCCACAAGGGGTGCTTTTCTATTACTTTATTCATTCGCATCTTGCCATTGTGCGTCACAGGCCACAGGCGTAGATGGTGGGAAGGGCTTTTAGGGATCTATTTAGGCCTTCCCGGTTGCCTTGTAGGTTCCAGGACTCTAGGAGTGTTTTTAATGAGTAATTGGTTTCAGTGCCAATCACCTAAGCACCGTCGAAGTCAACCTTGTGGTGAGCTTTTTCACATGTTCGGCCAATGCACTCGCGTATTGTCCGACTTGCCAACGTAGTTTCTGTGTTTCCGCAAGTGTTCTGGGAAGTTCCTGATCTTGCCAAGGGGACTATTGGTACATTGTTCGCAAGCGGTTTTGCATACGACCGCTTGGGCGTTTTCCTTTGAAGCACGCTCTTTCGTTGTGGCCATCAGCCGTGCAAGCGTAGACACTAGCTTGTGCTAAACGATAATGCCTTCCTTCCGAAGTATTGCGGAATGTGTTACTGGTTCTCTTAACATATGGGAGGGGAGTACGCGTGGGTCGTCGGGCAGAAAATTTGGGGGAGGGCAGATAGCGGAAGCAGGAGAGGGGTTGTTTTAGGGGGCGTCAATAGTGCGGAATGTTTATGGTTTCTGCGTGATCGGGGAAGACGGCGTTTGACATGACGTATGAAACTGTTTATGCATAAATTTTTCTTCAGATCCGCTATTACGGCTTTTCTTCATTCGTTCGGGCTCCTTCTGTTGGGCAAAGAGTTCTAGTGCTAAGAGATTTAACACTACAGAAGATTTCGGGGAATTTCGGTGATAGGTATCTCGTAGTAGGTAGCGGCGGGTTTGGGTGGGTTTCAGTACACAGTGAAATTTATTCGATCTGGCTGTCGTCTTAACGAAACGTCAATGAATGGTTAGATGGTTTGCGTCTTTTTTGCTAAGGTGAACTGAATGGCTTGTTCGATTGAATTTAGCTATGACAGGAATTTATTTTCTCCTGCCGCTTTGATGATACCAAAACAGTCGTCCCCGTACAGAATAAACGACTTGAGCTTTTCGAGAAAATTTTCAAATGCGGTCCTTTATATTTTTTTTCGTGACCAGATCCGCTGTGGTTGCGAAAAAACAGCGCCCATGGCACGTCCACTCGCGTTCGTGAAATATTCCTGTTGTAGCAGAAATACCTGTCTGCAAACCGAACTGGAGTACTGGCGCTATTTCGCTGATGCTGAGGCATGTCCTGTAGCTCGGGCTGTCACCGTTCTTGAGTGCACTTGTGGTGCTTTCTATGGCCAAGAAAACACTAACGCAGGTTAGGAGTGACAGGACGTGTCTGTCACTTTGAGTCTGTCACTTCGAGTCTGTCACTTCGGTCGATCGGTACTTCGGAAACAAGTTCGACAAAGGGGTCGGTGTTCTTGACGTGTGTGGACGTTTCACAGGCGAAAGGGGAGAGAACATGATCGAGCAAATTTGGCACGGCTAGAAGTGGTAAAGCTTTGATGTCCACAATGAACCGTATAGGAGCATCGGGCTTATAAAATTTGCATAGCCGACAAAAACCAGGCGCTGAGCCAACCCTGCAGATGATTCTAAGATAGAGGCTTAGAAAATTGGGGTACTTCTTTAAAATGTTGGCTTCAAAATTTTGCAGCTGCATTTGAGCCGAGGAGGCTCAGAAACGTTGGTACCGCTTTCAAGACGCGGCCTTGTTGGGTGTATTTCCCTCTTCCTAAGTATAACCCAACCATGCAAAGTTCTGTCGAAGATGTTCACAAAGAAGTCTTTACGCCTTGACCTCCCCCAAGAAGCAGGAGTGCTGGCAAAACTTTCTGTATGTGTCACCAGAAGAATCGCATCCTTCAAAAACCACCTCGCCACCTGCCAAGACTTGGACGTCGTCTTTCGCAGCTTCCAATTCAAGCGCCTGTCCGCACTCCTGAAGAAAACAACATCGTAGCAAAATTTGGAAAGCGTTTGGTGCGTGGTAGTACAGCGATTACAAGCGACCATTCTGAAGAAGAGTGGCTAAGGCGTTGTGCTGCTGAGGACGAGGTCACTGCTTCTATTCCCAGCCGCCGCGGCCGCTTTTCTGATGGAAACGAAAAGCTAAAACTTCCGTGTGTAGGACATTTTGGGGCACGTTAAAGATCCCCAGGTTCTAAATATTCCGGAGCCCTTCACTACAGGCGCGCCTCATCGCCTGCAATGCATCGGCGCGTTAAACCCTAAAATCAAATCATTCTGACGAAGAAATGTGACCTTTTCTTCCTGCGCGGGTATCTGCAGCATCACATAGCAGGCGAATTTGCTTTGCTGGATCATTTGAAAAATTGTCGCTTCCTGTCTACATAAGGAACTTAACGCATCCTACCAAAGTAAGGTTTCAGCGCTAAAGAAAGATGAAGGCACTCCGGATGACCGTGGAAGCTTTGTTATATTTTATCATCCAGACAACTCTCTCCTTCCGAGACTGGCGTTTTTGCCAATGTTCATAGCTTTGACCTAACAACAACCCGGGCCCTTTGCCAAAACTGGCGACAGCCATCGAAAATGGGATTCTGCATCTTGAAGCAATATACCCCGAGAGCACCAACAGAACTTTAAACGAGATGAAGCCGCAGGTATACGTACTATACGATATATGATAACGCATTTATTCACCGTGCTAACAAAGGAAAATGTAATTTCGTGCTTGACCGGCAAGATAACGAAAACAAAGTTTCAGACCCCTCCATTGCGCAAAGTCCGATAGGCTGAAAAAGGACCCGAAGCCACAAGTTTAAAGGAAGCTGAACAGACTTTGGCCAATATTTTCAAGTAGTACCCTGATTCCAAAGCCTGCGTCTACGTCTTAGCGCAAGATTGGCTCAGCGTATGGTTTCTATGGGCTACACAAAATTCATAGTCGCGATGTTCGCCTCCGGGTTTCTGTGGACTTCACAGCTTTACCACTTCGAGCCGTGTCCAACTTGCTTAATCCAGTTCTCTTCCCTCCCGTCAGAAAAACGTTCAACCACGTCAAGAACGCCTGCCAATACGCCGAAATTGTTTACGAAGTATCAATCGAGGTCACACCCTTGAGTCTTTCACATAGTGTCGCTTTTCACTAGCGCTCCTGGCGCTAGTGTCGCTTTTCACATAGTGTCGCTTTTCACTAGCGCTCTCGTCCCAACGGCCAATACTGCCCTCGGGAATGACGACTGCCTGATCTCAAGAACCTACCTAAGCATCGCCGAAATACCGCAACTCCTACAGTTCTGGCCGCAGAGCACAAAAGTTTGCTACAACAAAAACGCCAGTGTGTACGACATTTCGGCACACGTTAAAGATCCTCAGGTGGTAAAAATTATTCCGTAGCCCCCCACTACGGCGCGCATGATCGCCTGCGTTGCGTCGGCGCGTTAAACCATACCATCAAATCAATCAATCAATCTTGTTGCTACAAGCAAACATATTTGAAGCAAGCGGGTGTAACTGCGATGGGGGCTGCTTTTTCCGTACCCACAGTGGATCTGGTATTAAAAAAAATATTTAAAGGACTGCTCTGAAAAATTTTCCTGAAACGCGCAAGTTGTTTCTCCGGTAGTAGACGACTTTTGTTGCATCATCAAAACAAAAAACAGAAGGCAACTTCCGGAAGAAGCAAAATTTGATTGAAACAGCCACACAGTTCGTCATAGAAAAAGAAACGGACAACACCTTCCTATTCTTCAAGGTTTAGAAAAAATACAGCCAGATAGGCTGAATATAAAGGTGTACAGAAAATGTATATATAGAAGCCGCCAATTTCAATTCGATTCCTACCCCTGAAATTCCGACAGATATTTTGTACTCTCAGTTCTCCTACTTATAGCCAGAACTGGATGCTCAACGCAAGACGACCGGAAGGAATAAAAAAGCCGTAATTGCAGTCCCGAAGAAAAATGAATACACGAGAGGCTTCATACGCCACGTCAAACCCCCCATGCACTGATGCTGCTGCAAGCATAACAATTCCGCTCTATTCTTGCCGCCAGTCAACAGCACCTCTCCTGCCTCTGCTGTCTGAAGCCCCACTGCCTCCATTACAAGACCTTCATATATTTCCCTCCCCTATGTTAAAGGAACGAGTGAAACATTACCCCGCATTCTTCGGAAGGTAGGCATTATCGTCTGGCACATGCAAGTGTAAACACTTGGATGGCTGTTGCCCAGACCGAAATAACTTAAACCAAATAATAACGCAAGGGATCGTCTACACAATTGCTAGCGCACAATGCCCTGCTAGTTATCTTGGCGAGACACGGAACTTCCTAGAACGCCACCGACATAACAAAATCCAAGTTTGCAAGTCCGACATTCAGCGCAGTGCATTGGCCGAAGACTGTGAAAAAGCTGACCACAACATTGACTTGGACGGAGAGCAGGTGAGTGGCACCAAAACCACTTACACAGAAAGAATACTTCTTGGGTAATCGAAAACAAATTGAGATCGGGAAGGCACGAAAAGATCCCTAGGCGCCCTTCTCATAATCAACACCCACGCCCTCCAAAAAATGGGCGAGATGCGAGTAAAATAAAAGAAGAAAAAGAAGACACCCTATATAACTGCTGCCTCTGGTCTTACACAATCACACCTGATGAAGGAGCCGATCAGGCTACGAAACGTTAGGACCGCTGTATATAAATTTCCTTGATTGGTGTATTTATCTGTTCCTCAAATACTTGTCAACATGTAAAAATCCGTCGTTCCCTAACTTTAGCGAATTTTTCAATTCACGAAGGCGTTCAAAAAAGCAATAGTCAGATACATTTTACGCGATAAATTAGATAAATATGCTCAACATATTTGGTCATTCATATCTTCATCTGGCTAAAAAATACAAAATAAAAACAAAACGTGTAAGAATGCTTAGGCATAGATAGGAACTTCCCCGAATGTTTGCTTATTTTTGTTTTCGGGGGAGGGGAGCGTACAAAGCAGGGCATGGATTTTTAAAAGGGTGGTGAACTCGATAAGCTGGTAAGGTGACATTTGGGCAGCAGCGCACCCACAATGTTACGTATGCGCTTCCGCCGAAGTTCCACACACGTAAACTGTAGATATCGCGGACATTCAGAATTGGTGAAAGCGATATAAACTGCGCGGTTTGAGCCACGTCATTTGAGTTGAACCTGATATGTTATTCTGGGAAGGCGGTGAAGGGAAAACAAGAAAAAAAGGAAATACGTTTTGGGGCGCGTTGAAACGGTATAGAAAAGCGGGAACGTAGAAATTGGAAGTGGCGAAATTGCAAAGGCCAAAACAGGAAGGAGTTTTTAGAGGCGAAGCAACTCATGCTCGAGGGTGTGTCCCTGCCTCACTCGTTGTCGTTGTCCGCCGTCTGAACTCTACTGCGCATGCGCGTCTCTTTTGCCCCGTCAGTGTCTGGGCTGACGTCAGCGTCCACTATCCACTACGTCCACTATCAAAAGAATTAGGCGGCGCCCGGTTTTGATCCGACGACTCTCTGGCCGCAACGGGAGGTACGTGGCGCTCTTCCTAATGCGCTACATACCGAGACAAGAGCATGTGCTACGAAGGCGCCTTTTGTACTTCACTCATTCAAACTATGTCAAGAAGCTACTGATACAATGAACGCACGCGAAGCTGAACGTCAACGGAAACTACCAACTGAAAACTAATTGGAACTTCAGTCGTCCCCATGTCTGCTTCGCATACAACTCAGGGTTTTCGGGAAGATGGTGTAATTTTTTTGCATATCGAGGGGGGGGGGGTCGGCGGGGTGTAAGCGTGGAGAAAGAATGTTCAAGTAGGCACGGTATGAAAACTACAACCTCTTCAGTGAAACCATTCTGCATCAATATTTGGGACCATGCCAACGCAGAGGGATTGGATACTCGATGTTGCCACTCAGAGTTTGGCAACTGGGGTGAGAAATGTTTTCGCATTTAAACCATCTTCGTGCCCAGTGTTTTTTTTTACTTTTGGGAGTGGCATTGACTGCGTATCCTGTTTTTCTTGCGTGAACTGCTAAACAGAAAAAAATTTTTACCACGCACTTTCTCTTTGCTTAAAAGACGTCCACAAAGTAAAACCGTTCACCGTGTTTCAGCAGCAAGCAAATCTAAGATCAATTTCCAACACCGTAAATAACAAATTAAAACTTGTTCTCTCTTTTTAGGGGTATAGAGTTTTTTGGTGTTTATGCAAGTTGCAAAGTACATTTGCTTGTAAACACGTAGTCGTAAAAGCAGCAGCAAAAACAATTTTCGGGACCCTACGATGCGTCCAGAAATGCATAAGTTTAGCCTCTGAGAAGTTGAGTGCGAACAAAGTATTGTGACATCTTTTTTACTGTAATATTGTGCTGCTTGAAAGAGAGATCAAACTTTCTTTACAGCGGCCCATGTCCGGGCTACCGAAAATGGGGTTCTGGTGGGCCTGGAATACGTTCAGGCAGGAATTCCGCAGGCGTGAGGGCCCCGCATGTGGGCCATGTGCCGGGCAGGGCGAGGCCAAAGGATGGGGCAAAGATATGCGGAGGACCGGCCCAGCTTTCCCACGAGTATGCAATGTGGGATGGTAAGATGTGTGGATGAAAAAATTGAGGTGATTGCCTCGTGCGCGGACAAGTACAGTAGGTGTGTTTACGTCGGGATAGGCACCACAAACCTGACAGTGGGGCGTGCCATCTCGGGTCATAATATAGCGAAGAACTAGGTCCCATGGGAGGGAGAGAGTCTGATCCTGGCGGATGTACGTGTCTTCGCGGCGTGTGAGGTCAGAAGTGGGAGGAGCAAGATTGCGGCGGGAACTGCGAAGGTCCTTCAGCTGTTGCCTCCAGACCTTGGGATGGGCGGCGCGTGCTTCATTAGGGCTTTAGTCCTGGGGCCAGGGTTGAGGGTCGATCGGGTTTCGATATGCACGAGCAAGGGCGTGAGCCCTTTTCATTCCCTACATTTCACTGGTGTCCGGGACCCATTCTAGAAATACGTGCAGGTGACTGAGGGCTGCCATGTAGCATGTCTGCTCGTGATGAATGTGCGCAGGTAAGGAGTTGGTTGCGAATTCTCTGAGGGCCGATCGGCTATCCGTGCGGATGCTAACTTGGTCAGTTGAATGGGATTGCAGCATGATCGAATCCGCGATGGCTTGAATTTCAGCAGCTCTGGAAGAAGGTACATTACAGTGTTGACGGGTGATGTCTTTTTTATGGACCTACCGCGATAGTTGGTGCTATGTTGTCGGTAAACGTGGCGTCTGTGTAATATGTGTCATGTGATGGGCTGTAAGATGGAGGGCTACTTACAGATGGTTTTTATTCTTTACATTCAATTTTTACTCTGCGGAAATATTGTGCAACTGAATCTCACTGCTGGTAGGTTCGTCTGGGTAATTGAAACCGTTGGTTTTGAGAAACCTAAACGCAATCGTCCAGAAATCGTCCACATTATGAGAATCCGTGGTACACAGCGAAGCCATATATGTCATGAGTGTGCCATGCCTAGATAAAAACTCCTTAGCTTCAAATTTACTTGTGTCGTCCCCCTGAACCAACCACACGTCCATAAGAATAAAATAACCGAAAAGCTGAATAACAGATCTCTGCCAGCCTTTTTTTTGGCTACATCGCTTCCTTGTAGAACAGTATCGACCTGTAAATTCACTATATTTTTGCAGCTTTGTGTTCTTGTCTGTCAAACTGATGAAAGTCAAGCAACATTTAGTCATCCGCGCTATTCACGGCTGCTGCCTTGTTTATTTAACATGGAATGAAGTAATCGACGGTCAGAAATAATGTTCCTTGGAGATGTCCCTGTCATAGGCTCGCGGATAGAACCCGGCGCTCGTAAAGCTTCCTTCAGACATTTGCATTGCCGACAGGATTCTTCATGCCAACCTTTTATTCTTCTTAAAATGCAACATTCACAAAATGTATGTAGTGCGAAGGAAGGATTGGGCTCTTGTGGTATTTTTGGCAGATAACAGTGTTTGTTGTTTTTTATTATTGGCTGTACAGGACAATGACGACCCCAGTAAACAAAACGTTTTGCACCGTCGATGCGATTCTGATATAGCCAGCACATAATACTTGATTAGTTAGGTTCGAGTATATCACTTCGAGCGTCCCGTTTTAAATGTAATGCCAATACACTTTTGAGGTTTTAACGCCATCAAAATGTTCTCTCTGGAAACAACCTGGCACAGGAATCGGTGTGCGGTATTGTCTCCACTGTACAGGGACGTACCCATAGGGGGTCCGGCGGGCCCTGCCCCCCCCCCCTGATATTTTTTGGGCCATACCCCCTTTCCCGCGCGACCTCTCATCGTCCCTAACACACATTGTAAAGCGACGCCACACAAATACTGGGCTTGGTAGCTTTTTCAGTCGTTTTTTTTTCGGAATGAGCCACATCCACCTAAGGAGAATTTGAGGGGGAAAAAAGAAAGTTTGGAACCGGACCTAAATGCACTGCTGTCAAAACTATTAAATGACATGTTTCACATGCCAGCTAGGGGAAATTTATAGCGACAAGAAATTAAAAATTAAGGAAAATTAAGCGAATTTGAGCAATAGTAAGATAAATTCAGATTTGGCTCGTACTCATTTGAAACAGACAAGTTAATGCGGCATTCTTATTAAAACCTTATTGGAATCGACTTTCAAGAACGGTACGATAGAGTTTTAAGCAAAAAACGCAATAAACATGCAACAGAGCTTAAAAAACAGCTCTTTTTGAATCGCTTAGTATGGTGCCTTTTTGGGCACGCCTGAAAACACTCATGAAGCTCTTCATTGCCTTGCCATAAATTTCCAAAACGCTTTACAAGAAGCCTGCTCAAATCATTTTCCATGGCATGCCATGGCTTGTAAGAGGCAGCTAATTTGTTAGGTACGTAAATGGGAAATATGGGAGTTATAACAATAATAATAACCAGATTTCGTTCAGTCCCCTTTCGTTCACGTTATCGTAGTCGTGTGTCGGCAAATCATTTGCCGATCTCCTCATTGCTGTCTGAACTCATGGTAAGCCAGCTGTCAAAAGCAAAAAAAAATTGACGCAAAAACGCACAAAACAGCCCGAAACGTCACACCAACGCGAAAGTCCATTGGGCAAATGAATTTGGCTCATTTTGACCCATGCCACAGCAGGGTCTGGCTCATTTTCCACACTACGTAAGATCTGCGTACACATTTGTAGGGAATTGTCTCAACTATTTATTTGCCACATTTTTTTAGGGGAAAGTTGCCGGGATTTTCTTGGCAGTGCTGCAGTTTTATCTGACTTAGTTTTGGTTTGTGGATTAGGTTCATTTCGAAAAAAAAAAAGATGAATAATTTGGTGGTCAACGTGGGATTTAAAAAAACAAAAAAAACAGGCGAGGTATGTTTGCTCCGTTTACGCGGAAGCCAGTACCGCTGTACACTGGCTTCGTGCTCTGCTGCCGGCCTGCCACTTGCAATTCGCTGCACCCCCTTTACCACCCTGTTCGTCTGCAATTGGTGCTTCGGTTCTCTCAGACAGCAGTAACTTATCGCTTGTTTCGCCAGGGTTGGCGGTTTCAGCGGCTCGGGTCGCATATGTTTTGGTGGGGAAGAAATGTTTGTCTTTGAACATTCAACAAATCCCTCCATCCTAGCGCGCCGTGGTGTCGGCCCATACTATCGCCCATGCCTGGTGTTTGTGGCTCAACGAATTCCTTCCCTGAGCCGAACTCACAGCGCGTTTTTCACCAGTAAATTTCATGGAAATGCTGCTTTTGTGTTTGTCGTAAGAAGGGTAAGAAGTCTTCTTGCCGCAGAGAAACCCGCTGGAGGGTTTCTCTACGCAATGCATTCCAAGGTCCGGCTCGCGCACGTGTGCAGCGTCTGCCGAACAAGCCAAGGCGACACAAGGGCTTGGAACCGGATGGCGACGAGCGGAGTGGCGCGAGGGGATGCTTGACCCCACCGTCCGGCGCCTCTAACATTACGCCCGCTTAGGGAAAGCTACCGTGGGAGTACAAAAGCCTTGTTCCACAGTCGGCGCGTCCGTCTGGACAAGAAGAATCGCTCAAAAAGGAAGCGCAACAACGTTACCAAGCCCGGCGACGGCAGGGTGACAAAGTGAAGGCGCGCATCGCAGTTGTACGGCGGCAAGAGACACCGGCGGCATTCCTTTGGACAACTAAAGGCAGTGACAGCGGCACTGTTGATTGACAGCCATTGTGGTTAATGGCTGCTATGCACAACGGCGGTGTAGTGATGCCAGCGCCGGTGGACCCCGTCGGGGCGATGACCCTCCTCCCTTCTCGCAGCTTTGCCGTGTCCCCCAAGCCGTCGGCGGAGTGGCAGCCCTTTGGACGGCATTGCCGGCAACCTTCTACGCGGCTTTTGGGAAGACTCGTTTCCCCCCCGACTTTCTGGGGCGGCGGACAGGGGGGAGCGGGGGTCAAAATCCTAATTGGTACGTGTGTTGCTGTGTGGAGGCTGCTTCGCTTGCGACTGCATGCGCAATTTTGCTAAGTTTGTCCGGAGCTGCGGCCAAGAGCGGTCGCATGAAGACTTGCTCTCGTGGCAGTTTCTGGGCGCCAGAGCCCCACAAATTTCTCGCCAACCGCGCGGCGGTTCAGCACCCGTTTTGGCCCCCGGGCCCCCATCAGGGATCATGCCGCGATACCCTTTTTGTGCGCTCCGGCACCTTTTTATTTGTAATCCAGTCTTCATTATCATGTGTTATCTTATGTTCATGCTTCGTCGTCTCCTGTAAATAAGTGTAAATAGACTTTTTCTTCATCATCTACTTGCCTCGTCTCATCATCGGGTCCTTCACGATGACACCACCCACCTCAACAACGAACCAAACTTTACTGGCGGGTTTACGGACCCCGAGCTGCATTCCTATGAACAGACCTCGAGAACACCGGGCTTCAGCGGGGAAGGGCACGGAGTCTAAGTGGCCAATGGTCAACATGAGAGAGACGGGGTGCCGCGGGTGATTGGTGAAAATGAACCCGGGCCGGATATCTCGACCATCTCGACGGACCCCAACCAGACTTTTGGCCGAGAGAAATTTCGGCTTGAAAATTGGACTGCGAACTGTGTCTTTGTATTAGAGAGGTTATGAAACCCCGGGTACATATGATAGCTTAGTCTCGCGATGTCGGAATATCGTCAAGGTGTCGGCAGAGAGCAACGAGTTTACTTCACCAACGGGCCGAACGAGAGGACAGAGGAGAAGCTCATTCCCGCCTTGCAGGACAAGCCACGCTGCGACGTCGAGGAAGCGACAAGGCGCATCCCTGGATATAACAAGGTTCTTTACAAAACTGCCAGAGGTAAGCGCTGACGCGCTGGCGCTTGCCACCGTTTTTTTTTTATCTACATTTCCTGCAGTCCAGTGCGTCTCGATACTGCAATTTCCGAGGCCTGAATCATTGGTGCTTTGAATGGCAGACCGTTAAACGTCGAACTCGGAGGCTGTTTAGGGTAATAACAAACGGAATTAGGCGTATGACATCTCCGATTTACCTAGCATTTTGTTTCCTTCCTTCATAACTAGTAGCTACAGGTTTTGTTTGGAGACAAATATGGAAGCGCAAGAGGGTTTCCACGGAGATCTGAACTCTCGAGTGCCTATGCACTTCCGTTTCTGCCGACTTCGATTGCGTATAACGTGTGGGATGCTCCGGAAATGTATGGTTACTGTGCAGTACGCGTATTTATTCCCGTAAATATTGTAATTACTGCCGTTCTTTTTTTTTTTTAATTTTGCAAACTTCGCGTAGGGATCTTTAACGTGCGCAGAAATCTCGAACATACGAGTGTTTTTGCTTTTTTTCGCCTCCATCACAAGGGCGGATACAGTTAGTTTCATTTCTCTATGCAGGTTTACGCGCATTTATGGTAAACGCTGCGCGTTTATCGTGTTTGTGCTAGTAACGGCGGGTACCCTCGCCCTCTCCCCTAATTTGAATAGAAAAGTTACCTTGGGTTGGGCCCCCCCCGAAAAAAAATCCTGGGTACGTGCCTGAGGCCATGCATACATGTATAATTGCACTGTAAAGAACAAGACATCCCCTCATACCCTCGTCTACTCGTAAGAAATATTCAAAAGCAGAAAGACTGTTCATCTGCAATGATGAACAATGATGAACAGTTTCCATATACGGTATGTCCCATGCCCCAAGTTCAGCTGGCTTTGGCACGTGAAATATCGATTTCAACATTTAAAATTAAAGAAAAAAACTATAGTTTCGTGGCAAAAGGGGTGTTCAACGACGGCAACACGCTTGGCTTTCTGTAGGGAGTTGAAAAAAGATGTTCAGTTGCAAAAAAAGAGCAGCGCAGCTGTGGGTCCACCTATAGTTTCTTCCGGTGTCGCTAAGTATTGCTGCGCTTTCTAGGCTTTGCGATGTTCGATTTTACAAGGCTGTTCCAGTATGTCCCCCACAGTGACAGCGGATGCAAGAATGAATCAAGCTAGGAGTACCCCCAACTATGCTGTTTCTGCAGCCTTGCACCGCCATTGCAAGCTGCGCCAATTCTTTTTGCGTTTTAGAATAAAAAAAAAGACTAGTACCTTCGAAATGGTGTAGTAAGAGGTGCGTATACGCTTGCGCCTTCTGTGATAACACTCGAACAGGCTACAAAGCCGGCTTCACTGGTATAATACCTTATCTGCGGTGGTGCACCCTTTACAGGGGGCGCAGTTCATTTTCCCTGTATTTTTTTTGCTAACGCCACCGAACCTAGTTCATGATTAAACAGCTTCACTTGTAATAAATTATGCCAATTTATGTTGTGTGAAACATCGCGAGGTACAAAACATACTCCGCTTGTAGAAAATATTCTCTTACACCCTTTTTCTTACACCATTTTTCTTTATACCCTTTTTCTTAGTTTCCAACACCCTAATTTGTAGCTTTACACCCTCTTGAGAAAAAGGGTGTTAAAATATTGAACACCCTTGTTGAAGGGTGTTGAGATGGCGAAGAATATTTGTCTGGTAATTAATAAAATTTTATGACTTATTAAACATAATAACTACTTTTCGATTAAAAAGTTTTTACTAATCCGCATGCTGATTTGTATATGCTTGCATTAAAATGCATAGTTCAGATATTAGTGCTAAAATGCCTTATTTTTGCGGCAAGCCCAACGGCTCTATTGGATGACTTTCCTCTGCTTGCTATAAAAGCATGAAGAGCACATGTATTTCTAAGTAAGTATGTACTCGCTGTCACCATTCATTCAGTTGGTTTTCTTGCTCAAATCAATACATTTGATGGTAAAGTGTGACTTGTGCATGTAGAATATGTCTGTATGGGATGCTGCGCTCTCGGCCCATTCACACCGTCACGTGTAGCTCCGCTGCCCACACCCTTATTTTAGGGTGTTGAGCAACCGCCCACACCCTTATTTTAGTGTGTTGAGTAACCACCCACACCCTTATTTTAGGGTGTTGAGCAACCATACACCCTTTTTTTAGGGTGTTCACATGAACACTCTTTTTTTCATATTTACACCCTTTTTTAGCCACACCTATTAAAGGTGTTCGCCATGGGACAAGATTCTTACAGCCTTTTCGGCAAAAAAAAAAGGGTGTAAGAAAGTTTAGTGTGATACAGAATACCGCAATTGAGGCTAAAGTATTCTGTGGGCGCATACCACCCCATAGCGCACCGCTGCTGATGCTCCCCGACGTGTCTGCTATCACGGCGTCACGTGGTATTCAAGCGCCATGTTCGATTAGTTCTGCCGTGTTGACAGCGATATAGAGTCTTTCGAAATGCACAATCCATCCACCTTCACACGGCGACAACCCTTTTCCCGCCGCCGATGTCACCCTGATGTTAGTTTAAACAGCAAACGCTTCAAAGAAAATACTGGCTTGCAGAACATACCGTAAAGCTACCTGTGTGACGTCATCGGTAGAATGCCAGGTTATGTCGTCTGCTAGCACACTGCACTTCCTGTGCCTGGGTGAACACGAGCTTCGGTCTGGTGCCTCCAAGTGTGCTCTCCGCGTGGTTGCAATGCAAACAAGTAAAAATCATGCACCCCTCCGGCCAACGACGACAATGGTTGAACGCGAAGCTTTCTCGTGATGGATTCTTCGGTTGGCCAAGCCCAAACTGCGAATATGTGCTATTCTGGAGGTAACGCGCCACGCTTCTAGAATACTCGCAGCAACTCGCGGGTGTGCACTCCGTAGGCCTAAGGTTTGGGTTTTGGGTGTACGGCGCGAATAGGTACCTGCTGCTTGGCGTTCGCTTCGATCATGTCGAAATGGACCAGTTGGATAGACGCCGGCTTCAAAACGTGAAAGACCCAGGTTCGATTCCGGCCATAGGAAGCGTTTTTAGCGCAAAGGCCTTGGGCGCCCGTTCCTGGGCTGAGCGGTGTCGCCACCGTCGTTGTAACCGAGCGAACGATGGCAAGACCGAAGAGTGAAAGAAAACAAAGGAGGAGACAGTCGCTAAATTGAGTGTGGAGGGTGGTTTCCCTTCAGGGGAAACCACTGAAGGGGAGATACTGCGGAGTCGTAGCTCTTGCGAAACCACGTACCCTTTATTTCGTCACCGCCGTTCACTCATTGTCATTTCCCAACTCCAATTGTCGCTTCTACGTATTCTAATTTAAGTGCGCGCACTTCCGGCTACCGTCGTCGTAGTTCCCGGTTGACGGTGATGACGTCTTACTGCGGACTCTTGAATGGGCCTAGTAACTCTATAGCATTAAAATCAACCGGCTCAACATAGTAATATCTGCCGTACAAGCACACAACAGCTCGCTATGCCCCGGCGGCATTTATTTATTTATTTATTTATTTATTTATTTATTTATTTATTTATTTATTTATTTATTTATTTATTTATTTATTTATTTATTTATTTATTTATTTATTTATTTATTTATTTATTTATTTATTTATTTATTTATTTATTTATTTATTTATTTATTTATTTATTTATTTATTTATTTATTTATTTATTTATTTATTTATTTATTTATTTATTTATTTATTTATTTATTTATTTATTTATTTATTTATTTATTTATTTATAATACCTTGCAGGCCCGGGGGCATTGAGTAAGGGAGGTTACATGAAAATTACAGAATGTACAAGCAGCGAACACTCAGCAGAAAAGATTGTAAAGAACCAAAAACTTTAGTACACACAAGGCAAAATCAGAGAAAAACAAGGGAAAATACGGATAAGTACATTGCAGGAAATAACGCAAAAAGTACTACAATGTTCAAAGCACACAAACCACATCAAATGAAAGGTACAAATCTCACAATAACTTTTGGCGGTAGAAATGCGAAAAAAGAATGAACATATTTGCAACAGATAGCAACACGGCGTACTTTTGCGAGCGCAGCCAGTACGGCCAGCGCCACGAAGTATACGACTGAAGGGCTATACGACGAACGGCGCTTATTCATCATAATACTTGCGTGCGTGTATGCGTGTGTCTAGTAAAGGGGCGTTCTTGCAACTGGAAGTGTAGCATGCCACTGACCCTTGCTGCGAGTGCAACACGCATGGTGTCCGAAGTAGCAAACACGTACACAAGCGGTGAGCGGACTGTACAGTCCACTTGCCAAGACGTCATGCTATAGAAAGCGCAACGCCCGCCTCTCGAGTCCTGCCTAGGGTACCTATAGTGTTCTTTTTATACTCTGATACAAATAGTTATAACCGCCGTTGTGTTTACTCTTGACACTATGATTACTTCTCCCGCTGGCTTTTTAATTTGTCAGTCGCGTACGAACGATGTAGTTTGTGGCATGTTCTGACATAACAAAAGACTTATTATGTTTTGTTTGCACCCACACGGTACAAATTTTTAGATTTTGAACGCCGGCGGTTTTTTACGTCTTTTTTTTTCATTTTAACCACGTAAAGCACTTCTGGCGTAGGCTGCACGAAATATTCCCCGACATATTAGGGCAAAATTATTTTTAGCTCACAATTGTGCGCGCTTAATTAATGTTCGACTGTCCTGTTACATAGTCTCCACAGATATAAGCAAGAGTTAACACAAAGTGCTAAGTTACCAAGAAGGGTGCCAAGTGGTCCAGCCAGCACCATAAATATATATTTTGAATAGGGAGGGGGTGGAAATGTGAATGTAGGAACACCTGCAGCACTCACACGCGGCCCGGAAAAAAGTACGACGGAACGGGGAGAAGTCGAATCCCCCGAACATTAAAGTCGGTGTAAGCTTTACTCGGCAAATAGTCTTCACTATCCACTATTTAACAGCGGAGCCGTTGTACAAGCCGTAAGTCCGGTGTTGCAGGAAGAAATACGGCTCGCGCAGTGGCTTTAGCAAAACCGAAAAGAAAAAAAGTCTTGCGCTATCGTTAAGTGGTACCGCGCACGCAATGCTTGACATGAGGAACACGACGATATCGATGCATATGACGATGCATGACTAGTACTAGCACAGTGCAAAGCGACGACGGAAAATGTAAATAAAGGATTTCAAACTTGTGCAAATGCGTGGTGATGTGTACTTCAGGCCTTGCAGCTTCGCTATGGTTCCAGTCTTGCGCGACTTAGTGCAAGCTTCGCCAGCTAATCTGGTGGAAGTGTGCAATGCCGAGGATGACTTTGCATCCACCGCTCGCCTCGAAGAAGATGGCGCCGTCTTCAATGCATATGACGACGATTACTAGCACCGCAACTATGCATGTAAACAATGTGTCTGAAACTTTACTATGCGCCTGGAAATGCTCACCTACAACAGCTTCGCCATTCAAGTCTTGCGCATGAGTGCAAGCATCCCTGAATTCTTTTTTTTCTTTTTCGCGATGTACGCTTCACCATGCACGAGGCCAGAAAGGTCCTACTGGCCTGAATTATGCTTCACGAACCGAGAATGAGCCCCAGAAATCAACTACTCCTCTGTCGAAACGATAACCATGGGGGAACGCGAAGCTTTCCAAGATCAACTCAACACCAAAGCAACCCAGAAAAGAGCGGGTCATATTTATTTATAATGATTAGTATGGTGTGATGAGGTACCATAAGGGGTGACATTCGAGAGAGGACTTGAAGGAGAGAAAGAAGAATTAGCGGGCAGCCCTGTTGAGTTCACTTTATAGGGTGCTATGTTCCACGAGCATGTGAAGAAGAAGAAACCGATGGGAACGAGAGGTGGCACGAGGGGGAAGGGGATGTTTTGTGGCGATCCTTTGGGCTTCTGCAGCCTGTAATCAGGACGGCCAGAGCCCTGGTGCCCTGCGGCCGTTGTGAGGACGCCCGGGTACCACCTCACCACCGACAACGCCGTGCCATGGCCCGAAATCGAGGTGATTCGAGCTCAGCGCTACCGGCCTGGCTAGTGTGCCGTACGACGACATTAGAATTTTTAAGACTGAGCTGGCACAAGCCAGAGCGGCTTCAATTGTGGTGTAGGTTCCGAATAAGCTTGTTTCGTAAAGCGGTGGTTCGAGTCCGGCTCTTGCCATCTTTTATTTATTTTCACAGCTTCAATTTTAATTAAACGTTTTATGTCAGGTGAGTTTTCGGTATTTTGGATGATTTTTTTTCTGTTCGTTAGGTCAGTTAGTTTACGTTAAGTTACGTTAATAGAGAGCGAAGTAGTGCCAGACGCAGCATTTTTTAATCAGAACGCTGGTGGACGGCGCTTTAGTGGAGTGCTTATAGTGCAGTCGGACGGCACTCTAGACACAGCCTATCTCTACAAAGCCGTGCGGCGTTTTTTGCAGACTTTTTTTACTTTTTCTGGTTGAACATTCTTCGATAACGTTAATTCTTGGACTTCATTTTTTTTTCTTGAGTTGAACTTGCCCCTCTTGAACATTTTCTTCTGTTTATTCATTTTGCTATTTCATAGTGGTGCTTCACATTTTAGTTATTTCTCTCTTTTAAATATTTGTTGCTTGTTTTCCGTAATTTCTTATGTCCTTGATAAATTTTGCCATTGTTTTTTGTCTGCGTTCACCGATTCGTTTCTTGCCGTCTTCAATGCAGTGGGTGGTAACGCGGTTCCCACCTTATGAGTATTGTGAGGTGGTGTGACGTGAGCCCGCACTCTGCGGCTTTGGTAGCATTACCCCTCGTCTGCTTTCACTTCCCCGACAAAACATCTGCGACTCTTGGCTCGCACAATTCCCGAACGCGTATATTTTTCTTTCAGTCCAAAGCTTTGTTCTCGTTCTTTGAAACATCTGCAATAACCCCATGTGGCTCTGTATCTATATTAGGTGCGGAACACCTTAGGACCGCACATGTCCGTCCGCATCCGTGCGCATAGCATTTGCATTCGCAAAAAAAAAAAAAAAACCCCGACAGGCACCGGTAGGATTCGAGCCTCCATCCGGTAGACTGCCGACAGAGTTAGTGTCAGTCGTCTTACGCCTTGGGCTACGACTGTGAGTTAGTACCCCAGAGTCAAACGGCTCACTCCTTTGCCTGTAACAGTGCGGAGTACCTTAGGACCTCGCAATGTCCGTCCGCGTCCATCCGTGCGCACACCACCATCAAGCGAAAATCAAGCGAAATTCGATTTGAGCCGTGAGTTGCAGTTTCATTTAGGTAATAATCAAAGTGCAACTCACGCCTCATATCGAATGACGGTCGGGGAGCAAATGGCATGTCACTGGGGGCGCAACTTGGATGTAATTTCAAGTCCACCTTCTCTGCACCCTCGCCATCATCCACGGAGTGGAGATGCTGCCTTTTTTTTTTTGTAAATAAAACTACTGTTACCAAAAATAATGTCCGTTAAGGTAGCGCAATCGGACAGACGTCGGCTTCATAACGCGAGGGACCAAGGTTCGATTACGACCACGGAAAACGTTTTAATTTTTCTTGATTCCCCCCCACGATCATCATCATAGTCAGAGAAAGTTGGCTTTCCTGCAGTGCGTTTTGTGTGGACTACCGATGAAATCAGTGAGAGGCTGAAAGCTGTGCCTTAAAATACACGCAGGTTGAGGCCAATTACAACCGAATTTAGTGTGCCAATAGCTAGCACAGCAGCGCTGTAAAATCGGGCGTATAATACAAACTAACACATTCCCAAAAAAATTAAAGCTGGCGCTTATGTTCCCAGACAGATTTAGTGAGGACTGTTATCAATGAAAAAGCTACCCTTTTCCCCACCATATGGAATTGCCCAGTTATATGGTGTGGTAATCCGGCAATAGTGGCGGGGGACAATCCCACGGGATGGACATGTGCCGGCTGAGGATGAAGAGGTGGCGCGGGACGAGCTAGCGCGGAACATGGCGGACTGGGCTGGGCTACGTGTGTGCAGCCGGATCGGCTGAGCAGTGGACCTTGGCGGAGCGGGACTCCAAGTAAAGGTGTGATCGAGGGGGCTCAGTGTCTTTCTGGGGAACCGCGGCCGGGTGCAAGAACCCCGGTACCACATTTGGCGCCCTGAACGTGGGGCCGGCCGTGGTTCCTGGGAAGGGCATTGTGGTCTTCTTCCCGCCCAGAATGCAGTGGCACAGGACATGGTGAGTGGGCGTTTTCGAACGGAGGAAGCAGCGAGGCCGGCTCGGAGCGGTCGCTGCTTTGGGTCGTGCGTGATTTCGGTGGACTGCGTCGTCGCCGTGCCGGCCAGCGCCCAGTGATGATGACTCTTCAGGACGGCAGCGATGACACGGCAAATGTGACCGACAGCTCGCTGAAGATGCGGTCAGACACGATCGACCTGGCGGACCAGTCTCTGGTGGTGGACATCTCGGATGCCCTCAGCGAGAGGGACAAGGTCAAGTTCACTGTCCACACCAAGACGACGCTGTCGGACTTCCAGAAGCCGGAGTTCTCTGTGCTTCGGCAGCACGAGGAGTTCATCTGGCTCCATGACGCCCTGGATGAGAGCGAGGACTACGCCGGATGATTCCATTCCCCCGGCCCCTCCGCGGCCGGACTTCGACGCCTCGCGGGAGAAGCTCCAGAAGCTCGGCGAGGGCGATGGCTCCATGACCAAGGAGGAGTTCGCCAAGATGAAGCAGGAGCTCGAGGCGGACAGCTGCTGACGACTGCGCCGGACACCACCCCCGCGGAGCAAGGCCCGCGGACAGGACCTTGCCACGTTTGGACCTTCTGCAAGGACCCCCGGGTCTTAGGAGGCCACCTGTGGCACCGGTCTACTGCCATCCGGGCTGAGCCGTGGGAGTCCCTCGAGAGTGCCGACGACTGCAGCCGAGGGCAGCCAGCGTCGGCCTTTTCTTCGGAGGGGGCGAGAGTGTGGTAATCCGGCAATAGTGGCGGGGGACAATCCCACGGGATGGACATGTGCCGGCTGAGGATGAAGAGGTGGCGCGGGACGAGCTAGCGCGGAACATGGCGGACTGGGCTGGGCTACGTGTGTGCAGCCGGATCGGCTGAGCAGTGGACCTTGGCGGAGCGGGACTCCAAGTAAAGGTGTGATCGAGGGGGCTCAGTGTCTTTCTGGGGAACCGCGGCCGGGTGCAAGAACCCCGGTACCACAATGGCAAACAGAGAACAATACACTTCATTCACGAGAAACGTGGGAGGCGACCCTGGCCAGCGAGGCCTTGGAAGACCAGCTCCAGCTGATCGACAGGGCCTGGGCCGGGGCACAAGCTTCTGGGGCCCTGGAAAGAGGACTCCACCCAAGTTTCTCCCTTTAATCTTTTCCCCTACCTCAATAAAGTTTTACTGAACTGAACTGAACTGTACCAGAGACGTCAAGACGACCTTGCGTGAAACACATTGTTGGACAAGTTGGGGCAGAGTGTTATAAAAATCAAAACGCGCTAAACGCAAAAACGCCAGAATAGGCGGAAGGGAACAAGCGCCTAATTGTCCCGTCCCGCTTATTCTGGGTGGTTGTGCATTGTGCAGGCCCCGTAGCCAGAAGGGTGGGGGGGGGGGGGGGGGGGGGGGGCCTAGGGGCCCGGGCCCCCCCTGAAAGTTTGGTGCCGGGGTGGGGGTTTTTCAGCTCGAGGCTCCCCAACTATTTCCTGGCAGCGCGCGTAAGCGAGAGCTAGCGTTCCCCTTCTGTAAAACTGTTCCCTTCGGCTTTAGATTCCCCTCTCTGGTCAGGAACAAAAGCAGCGGATGCAGCTTTGGGGGCCAAGCCGTTCACGGAGAAGGGTGCAGTGCACAGGGTCGCCGACAGCGGCTCAGACGGCGCCACATCTCTTCCCTGGTATTTCCATCGAAGCCGTTTGCGGAAGGGCCACATGTTTCCGTTTACGCATCCAGAGAGGCGATGGTCTGCCCGTGGCCCTCGGGCGAAGAACACTCCATGGATCGGCGCAAGCGCCTGCACAGAATGGCAAAAAGGCCAATCTACGGTTACCGCTCTTCCTCAGCCTATATCCTTTTAGGGACCATACTCAGGCATTGGGCCGGCACGGTACCAGCTGCACCTTCGGCCTGTCTTGTGTTTCCAGAAGCACCGTGAAGGGAAAAAAAGGCGGTAGAAGAAATAGAAGAATTTCCACGTCCCCCGAGTTAAGCGCCCTTTCTTTTACTCCACACGCTTCGCTGTTTTTACGCCTGCTGGAAACGATCCGGTCTGGCCCCACCTGTTAGCAGTCTCGCATACTACACGAAAAGGCAACCGTGTTTTAAATGCAGAGTATTTCAGTAACTCACGATGTCACCCACGTTGACGTCCGTAGTCCACACCGCACCCCCCCCGTTGAAGCGATCGACAATCAAGATATCTGCACGGCTTCTCGGCCGCTCGCCGCACCGTGCGCGAACGTGCCGGCGCTGCCGGGACCGACCTCCGCGGCCGGTCGGCGTAAATCGCGGCAGATATTTGAGCATCGGTTTGAAAACCACAGCTGATAACACTACCTATCAGAATTTTTCATCACACTAACATCCACTTTCACCAATCTGGAACTTCTTTTCCACAACTTGTGTGATTTTAAAAAGCGGCGACAAGTTGTTGCTGCCGCGACCTGCGTCGGTTCGAGCCGCACCGTCGGCTGTGCGGGCAGGCACGGCGGGTGCGTGTGCTTCTGCGAGCAGTTAACGCTTCACCATTTCCTGCTTTATACATTTCTTGTAAACAAGGGAAATCTAGAAACCTCACACGGCGATCGTCGTAGTCCACATTGTTAATTGTTAATCGGGGAAACAAGCCGCTGCTTACGCTTCGGTCGCATGCGTAACACCACCACGCCCATGGTGTTTGCGGATAATCTACCACAGTTGATACGGTTATACAGTCACCATTAGGTCGAACTGCGCTTGACGCACTGAGAATTAACTTTAAACGAAGGAAATTAACACGAAAATACTTTTAGAACGCGCTTCCTAAGCGAAGTGTCACGCGCTGCAAGCCAACTACGCAGCAAGATAGGAACGGTGATCCTACAAGTTACGTCAGAACGATCGCAGCGCCGGCCTCTCCAGTGGTGGGCCTCGCGGCCAATAAAAAAAAAATACTATCAGGCGCCCGGTTTCGATCCCTCGACCCGGTGGGCGGAACGCAATGTACATGGTGCTCTACCCACTGCGCCACAAAGCCGACACAGAAAGGGACGCTACGAACGCGCCTTATATCGTTAACTCATTCAAATTACTGCTGACGAGCGCTCTCTCGTCAGCAGTTGCCACAAGTGCAACAACATTAACGTAACGCAAACTACTTAACGTCGCGCGCCCCCGGAAATGCTCTGCATTTGATCGGGCCCCTCGCGAGGGGGATGTTTCACTGCGTTTCTCTTGGTCGCGGGACGCGTGGCGCCATCTGGCGGAGGCGTGGCACAACTCGTACCACTTTCTTTGAAAAAACGCCTCGAAAGCGCGGCAAATATGAAATAGGGATGACGCGCTTTCGAGGCAATCCACCGACGCGGCTTTTTTGTTCCGCGTCAGCAAAAACACTGCTCCCTGTCCGGGCTCCAGTAAATGCGTGGCTAGTTACCTCCGGTTGCCCAAGGGTGGCGTTAGAAACGCGCGTTCGAGTTGGTGAGTGAATGGCTCATGATTTTTTCGTAATGTTTGGCGTGTATCTTGGTCGTCCTTCCTCGCCGCCGGCAGCAGCGCGGAGGCCATGCTGGTGAACAATCAGTGTATGTAAACTTGCCGTGTGCTCAAACTGCACGAGTCTTACTTTGGATTATGAAATGAGGCCGCGTGGGGCCTTCCAAACATTGCCTCGGCCGACGGTGTTGCACGTCGTCCAGGCGGGGTATTGGGAAAAGTTTTCAACTAGCAATAGTCGCTGCTCCGCTACACGTCATCGCATGCGACACTGCCTCTGCGCAAAGATGAACCGCCGTTGACAGCGTTCGGCGCGCCTCACCCGCAGCCTTGCTGTGTGCGCCGGTGCACTGCGGCACATAAACAGTGACAGAAACTTTATTTCCACAGCAGTGGATACTGAAAAGGACATATAGCAGAAAACAGGCATAGTGCATCGGCGGGATCCCGAATTCTGACAGGAAGTCCTGTTGTTCTCGCAGCACAGTCACCCTCGCCCATATAGTTGTACTTCAAGCGGTTCAGTCTCTGCGACGCCTCTAGTTGAAGCATTTTCGGAAAGACGTCTGGTCCACGGGGTGCGCTCCCAAACGCAGAGAGCGCCATGGAAACACGCAGTGCAAATTCTAATCAAGCCTGTTTTACGTGTTACTTTCTGTAAAGTGCTGAAACTACTTTTGCGGAAACGTTATAGTCATCGGCGTTCTCGGATTTATTAGCGCACTGAAACGAAGTTCAGTGGGACCGTCTCCAAGGCCTTCCATTACTTCAGGAGTCAGCAGAAGTGCGTTGATTGCGTGGGACACGACAGTGGTGGCAAGGTGGGTGGCGTAACTTTCTTGTGTTCTGTCTTATACACCATGTAGTGAAAAAATTATTCTCCTTGACGTAAGACCTCTGATGTCAAATACTGAGGGGCTCACTGGAAAATGGCTGGGACATCGTTGGATTCCTGTTATAATTCTTACCTTCCCAGCTACAACTGAGCCATACCTACGATTTAAACCCAATTTCATGGCGATATTTGCTTGTGTTCTGGGTTTGCAGAATAATTGACAAGGGTGGTCTGAAAATATTTTGCGCTGTCCGACCATGACTGCGCTGACATAGATGACCATCAATGATTGGCTCCGTGATGCGAGACTTCTGAACTAACGAGAAAGTCAAGATACCTTCAAAGGTCATTGTTTTCAGTTGGAGAGTTCTCTTATTTAATTTAAGGCTTTTTCCAAGCAAACGTACTAGAATCAAACTAGGGTCTCTGTAAAATCCACATGTAACAAATATATCAGCTTTTTGATGAGATAAAAACTAGAACGCCTCTATGCTCGTAATTTTGGTTAAAGAACAGCTAACGTTGTTTAAATATGTTCCTAGCCCGTCACCGCAACCCGGCTATATAAAATATTTCGCTTGGGAGCACAATACAAAAATTCAGTCATTAAATGAGGAGCGAAATGCTGAAAACTGCAGATAATTAGGTTTAGATTCTCTGGCCTTAGTGTCGTGCCGGAACTCCAGTGGCGCGATTAGAATACAGCCTACAGTCCCACGCCAGGCACCGGGGTAAACTCTTGTGTGTGCCGCAATGAAACCAGTTTCTGTATTCCTCAGCTTTTTATTTTTAGCTCTTTTTACTTTTTAGGTGTTTTTTACTTTTACCAAATATGCTGAGACCAATCTTTCGTACAAAATATATTCCATAGTTGAAGTACTATTGTATTAAACTGGAATAAATTCGCCAATTTTTACCAGAAATACTGACTGAAATGAAGTGCCTACCGCGAATAGTTTGGGCGTCAGCAAGTGGGCCCCACTTGAAAAAAAATTCTGGCCACGGGCCTGTGGTTGTGTATATCGCGCTCTAATTTTTAGAACAAGACGTTCCCAAGGCAGAATCTAATCAGGGGTGGTCCTCTCGGCAACAGCACAGAGAAGTAACGCGTGTTCTTTTTTTCTATGAATACAGCGGGGCCGCAGCCAATCTTTAGTTGGCGGTGAGTCAGCTAGAACGCGTTCCTTTCTTTAATGGAGTCGGTAGTTTTTTTTTCTTCTTTTCTTTATTGCCAGTCTTCGGCATAACGCAAGTCATTCAACCCACCACATACAACAGGCACACACAAAAAGCAGCCAGTCGTGACTCCGACTTAGCATTGATTCATTAGTTAATAGCAGTCAGTGTTTCAACAAAATCCAGCCACTCAGCAACTGGCTGTAGCGTTCTTTGCCCCTCAACAAATTGTGTAACGCTTTTCCGCAGTAACTGCCGCGCCGGGCGAGCGTCCGCGTCGCCATGGAGCTAGGCCATGCGCGCACGCCAGATGCTTTGGAGGCCCACAATCATCACTAATAAGTTTAGGGGACTCGGTAGCGATAAGCCCCCTTCTGTCAGACCTCAGCCTTAGAGGGCGTTTTGAACAGAAGGAAGGAAGGGCGCCAGGAAGGGATGTCCCGAGAATTCTCGCCAACGCCGAGCAGCACGAACGCGCACCGTCACCAGCTGCCACGGGACTTTTTAGGCTCGAAAAAAAATGATGGAAAATATCGGTTGGAATGCTTAGAAACAATGGCTGGATAAAACGAGTGAAAAGCATATTTCAAATAAAAAAATACCTGCAAAATCTAGTTACAGTTATCACGTGGTAAAGATGGTTTGTCTAGGCCAAGTAATAAATTTTTCGTCGTTGTTTATGTGCCACAGTGCACCGGCGCACATAGCAAGGCTGCGGGCGAGGCCCACCGAACGCTTCCAATGTTATTCAGCTTTGCGCAGAGGCAGTGTCGCATGCGATGACGATTAGCGGAGCAGCGACTATTGCTAGTTGAAAACTTTTCCCAATACCCCGCCTGGACGACGTGCAACACCGTCGGCCGAGGCAATTTTTGGAAGGCCCCACGAGGCCCCATTTCAAAATCCAAAGTAAGACTCGGCGATTACACACGGTGGTTACAGGGTGGAATCCTTCCACCGTGTGTAATCTTTCGACACGGTGGCTGAGGTGTCCAAGTTATCTGCCAGAAGTACGTACGTCGTAAAAGAAGGGAACGTCTACGCACTTGTGTAAAAGAAGGGAACGTCTACGCACAAGACTTACGTCTTCCTTCTTGCAAGAGCTCGGCCGACCGCATCGGAGTCAGCGGCCTGCCTTGCTTTTCAGCTGGGTTGTTGTGTTTCGAGATATACAGGGTGCTACATGCCTGCCTACTTCGTACTTTTACCCTTATCCTGCATGGCCCAGGTGGGAGTTGAAGAAAACTACCGTAGCATTCAGGAAGTGATGCTCAAGCTTCATTTCCTGTATTTATGGTCATCCCCCTTCCAACTGATCCTTTCCCCCCACCTCGCTTACAGTTAATGTGTTTTATAGGCACAATGGCATCCAGGGGTAAAGAGCGCCTAGAAAACTCACTAAATGTACTGCTACTACTACTACTGCTATACAACAACTACTAATAGCGCAACTACTACTGTATAGCTGCTTCTGGTGCTGCTATTACTACTACTACTACTACTACTACTGTTCTGGTGTTATTCAAAACATGCGTGATTTGGAGAGTCTGGAAATACACTCATGTAACGTAGGATGTGTGCTATGGTGCCTGTTTGTGCTCGTCGAATGACGACAGCACCTTTACGGGCGAATTTTTTAGATGCAGAGCATCTGATTTACTCGCCTTGTCCCTCCGGCGTCGTCGTCGTTGTCGTCGGCGTTGTCCACCCCTCCCCCATTCTCCTCGCCGCGCCAGCTGCGCTCTCCGCCGCTCACCCCCTCTCCTCTCCGATAGCGAACACTCTCTCGCGAGGGACATTGGATTGGGTTCGATTGGATTTGATTGGATTGGATTGGATTGGCTTGGCTTGGCTTGGCTTGGCTTGGATTGGATTGGATTGGATTGGGTTGGATTGGCTTGGCTTGGATTGGATTTGGATTGGAATGGATTAAAATGGATTGTGTTGGATTGTGTTACGTCATAGCCGCGGCACGTTGCGTCATAGCCGCGGCAGATGCGCTGGGGCCGGCGCATGTGCAGTACTCTCTCTTCCGCGGTTTCCTCTCCTTCGGGCGCGCTGCGCGTATATCCGGTGTGCCGTTCTCCGGCGAAGCAACATCCACGCTTGGCTCAAACACCTAGAGTCCACGCCGCTTTACAAGTACGCCAACGTCGTCATCGACTGGAACCGGCTTACGCAGTCCCCTCAACGTTATGCGCGCTATAAAACGTGGTCCCTTCGCCGCTCCGCCTATGCATCTCATCTACACAGGGGTTCCCGCGAGGGGAGGTGGGAGTTTTTTTTTAGCGTATAAGAAGCTGGTTCTTTTATTTCGGACCTCCTGTGACTGCTTGCTGCGAGTGCGATGCATAGCCTCGTGTTGCTTTCATGCGGACCGTTCTTGGTCTACTAGCCCAACACCTCTGGGGTACGTGCTCGCATTCCCACTGACTATGGAACAAGACGGCCGAAGTGGGGCGGCGGTGCAAAAGACGATGGACGAGCGCGAGAGACACGCAGCTGATGGGACGCCACTTACCACCATAAATGTCTGGAACCAAAGTGGTGCGTTGCTGTGGACGCAGTGCTTGGTATACCGCAACGCACGCTGGCGCATGGACTCGTAATTTGTTTCAAAGGAATTCGATTGAATTGGTCTAGGGGGTGGTATGACGTTAAAAAGAAACCGAACGTTGCCAATGGTTGAACCCTGTCCGCTCTCATGTTCGGTTTGGATTGGATACGTTTCACGTATTCGAAATTGTTTCGAAATTCGAAAATTTCGGACAGTGGTCTACGCTATAAATACTGCAACTGTATACGGTGCAGGTATACGCTCCTATATGCGCATCGGTTCATGTTACTAAGTGGTTGGATGCCTGTGCCCGTTTGTGCGGGTGCATTGAAATCTCTCTACTACCATCTGCAACAGCAAGTCAAGCTCATCACAAGAATGGCCTCTTCAGGTCACTAGATGCTTTTCACTCGCTCACTCTCGCGATCTCGCGTACAGCGAAATTTCTGCCTGAATTTCGATAACGGTCAATAGGCCGCAACACCATTTAGTTGGCGCAACTATAAGCACCACGCAAAGAAAGCAAGATGGTGTCTGCTGCGAACGCGCAATTTAAGGAATGTATGGACGAAAGCATGGAGAGGGAGCACTTTACAAAGAAAATTCTCTGGAATCTACAAGTTGGATCGCTGCAGTAAACACGCGTGGCGTGAGCCGAAAAAGCGAATTAAAAAGTGTGAACATCGTTTTTCTTCCCGTCTTTCATATGGTTAAGCGGACAGTTTGTTGGGCGTTATTTCGCGGTCGCAGTCATCTTCGGGGTGCGCGGAGAAATACCCCTGGGCAGTGCAAGGAATTCGAGCTCAGGAATAGATGATGATTATCAGTCGGATACGTTGATCGGGCCTACGCAAACACTGAGCGCGTACCCTGCAATCATCCGAGATCTTTCGCCGGATATTATAGGCAGCAACTCTGTTTCGATTGCTCTACAAGGTCAATCTAGAGCGGGCATCTTCATCATTATCTCAAATAATTTCCCACGTTGAAGAAAGAAAAAAAAAAGGGCACGGCGCGTTTCTTTTCCTTTGATCTCGCCCGCGGATTCGAGTACACAGACGATGGAGAGAGGAAGGAGAAAAGACAGAGAGGAGAAGTCAAACAGCGGCCGCGAAGGCGCGCGGGGGCCTGAACGGACAGAACATTGGCCTCGTGCACGGGGTGTGAAGAGGTCCACTGCAGCGGCGACTGCCGCCGGCGACCAATGGCCCATCACAGGGGCTGCTCCTATTGAATAACGCCGCTCGCGCCACCTCGAGGTGCAAATGTCGGCTACCGGTGTTGTCGGAGCCACCATTAATTTGACTTCCGGCCCGTTGTACATAATGATAGGTCGCGAGGCGCCGACTCTCGCGCCCGCACAAATTGGTTGCGCTTCGTTAAGGAAACGCTAACCCCTGTCATTATGGTCCCGCTGTCTCCGTGCCCCCCTAACGACTTGGGCTGGCAGCCGCCGCAGCTGACCGTCCGCGAGGCGACTTTTCTTGGCCGCGGGAGGAGAGCAGAGCCGAAACGTCCTGCGGAAGAACACCTGTCTACCGGGGGGCCGCTGAGTGCCACCGCTGGACCGCGGTCGTTTCTAGTGTCTCGGCCGTCAAGCCTGGCCTCGCTCGCCGTTTGCGAGAATTGCTCGGTCTCAGTGGTCGGCTCCGCGGCGCGGCGGTTGCTTTGACGTGGGGTGACGGCCGCGGTGTCAAAGTGAAGCAGATTTGACTGCGCAGGCCGGCACCTGCACCGGCTGTGCTGCCATTGTTCTGGGATGGCCGTCGGGAAGGAGGGTCTACACTAATGCCCAGAAAATTGCTCGCTGTGCATTCTCGGCTCGGTTTGCGAGCATAAATATGGCAGCCACAAGGTGGTGGGTGTGGACATCACACGCAGGAAACGTCAGGAGAGCCATCTCGGCGACGCTTCGTGAACAGTATACCTTGCAGACGCGTTTCGCACTGATCAGCGGTGCTGGGCAGTGGATACTTCCAATTTGTATCGTAAGATTCTATAAACGTCTTGTCTGTAGCCTAAACAGCAGTTATCCTACCAAAGGAAATTTGATGAATACACAAAGCTTGAGAACCAAACTATATAACATTAAGCGTTTTTTGATGGCACTTCACTGGCAGACTACAATCATTTGAACGCGAGTTTCACTAATGCATGACTGGGGGTTCAAATTCTGGAGGTTTTGGGCACCGAAGCTACGCCTGAACTATGACGCGCCGTAGTGGAGATGGATGGCTGCGTATCAGTTTAAACCACCCGGGCATCTTCAACACGCGCCTGAACTTCAACGCACGGGGTCTGTGAGGAGAATAGACATTGCTAATCTAAAATGGCACTCCCAACCAGAGTTACATGATATATTAAAGAGCTGTGCTCCCAACCTTGCCGCCCAAATTAACGCCTACTGAACAGAGTTAGGAGAAAAACGGACGTTTGCGGTGTCGGCTACTTTGACGATCGCGTTAACGTAGAATAACTCCTTCGTTCTTTCTTCGTTCTTTTTTTTTTGCATGAAGAAATCGCGAAAAGCCGTTCCCCTCCTCCTCATTTCGGCACACTTTTCTTCCTTGGGTTACCTGTTTGCCCCTGGCGCTACATAGTATTTTGCTACAAGATGACTTATATTGCCCCTAAAACAATGTCTTCCAAAAAATACATTTGTGTTTGTAGGTAAAGCCAGCCTTAAGCGGATCGGTGTAAGCTTTGTCCTTGTAAGCTGTCTTTCCCACATTCAAGGTTGAACAGTGAAGCCTACCCATTAAAAAAAAAAAATTAGGCGGTGAACGCGGCGGAAGGAGACCACGGTCGACGATCGAGACGCGGCCGTAAGCGCGGCGCCCCTTGGGACCCCGAATACCGCGAGACGGAAAACGCAAGACGTCGGTGTGGCTACCTTCCCGCGGAACGCCTCTCCTGCGCGACAGCGCTGTTTGAGCTGGAGTTGGTGGCCAACCAAGAGGCCACAAACAGCTCCTCTGGTCATCCACCCCCACAAGACCGGAATGGCACTTAATTTTAATATCTGGGCTTTCTTTACCTTTGCACGTCAATCGGCGTTGATTCTCATGCACTGTACGCGCAGCTACGGAACTCATCGCACTTGGACATTTGCACGAAATTGTCATATAAGCGCCGCGTTTTCTCCCAGACAGTGGGGAGTGAGCGGAGCTGCATATGCGCCCTTTGGTCCCATGGGAAGGGTTTATTGCAAAAACACACGCACGCAGAGCTCTGGGCAGAATACTATGTGCCTTGCTCCAGCCAGCAAAAAATGCTCCCCTCGCGTTAATCGTAATGGCAAAATTTGTGCTGCTACCAGCAGAAACATGACGAAAGCAGTGACATGATTCAGAAATCTACAGAAATTGTGCAAGTCTGAAACCCCAGTTTTAAAGCTGAGCTTTCAGCTTCTCACTGACGTCGCCTGTATTCCACCCAGAACGCACTGCCGGAAAGCCAACTTTCTTTCCCGGTGATGATGGTCGTGGGTGAAGTGGAAAAAAATTAAAGCGCTTCCCCTCGTCGGAATCGTACCTGCATTGGTCCACCGTGTTATGAAGCCGACGTCTATCCGATTGCGCCCTTCCGGCACGGTTGAAGCATGCATGGATGTGCAAAATTAGACGGTACAAATAAACTGCCCCTCTGTCGAAACGACAACCATGGGGGAACGCGAATACTTTCAAAATCAAGTCCAACACCAAATGAACCAAACCAGAAGCGAGCGAACCCACATTACACCATCTTACCATGCACATAAGGTATCAATCGCGTTACCACAATACTAATCATCATAACTAAATACGGTCGGCTTGCTTCTGCGTTCGTTCGTTTGATATTTACTCTATTTTGGGTAGCTTCGTGTTCCCCATCATTATCATTTTGACAGACGGGCATTTGATTTTAACGCTATTATGGCAGGTCTTTGGTGACCATTATTTGCAGTGACATTGATTTTTTTTTTTTTTGTCTGTGAAAAGGTGACATTTTATATTCTGACATTCTACGTTAACCCATACAGCATAAGGAGATGTCCGTGCTGGTTAACCCGATCTGATATTATTTTGTTGCAGACACAAAGAAAAATGCAACAATCGTGCAGGAGCGTCAGCATGCAGGTTACACAGCTAAAGCGGTCCAAGTACAGAGCCATAGTATGAACACACAATGTATTCGGTCCAAGTGGACACAAATCACAAATTGATAAAGCCATAAAGCAGCTGTTCCAGAATACAAAGTAACAATACAACAACCTACCTATAGGCGTGATCTTGTCCCATGACAATATGAAACACCTCAAGGGATGGACAACAATGCAACTTCCCTCCAGTCGAATGATTGCCTCGTCAGAAGAACACCCATACCTATTTTCACGCGAACTTCACTCCAATGAAGCGTTATTTTATGACTATTAGGCGATTCCCAAAAACCTACAGTGCAGCAGCGTTGGGAAACCACTATGATTCGTAAACAAACTCTGCGAGTGGTTTTATGAGTAGCTTTGCTGCATAGCTGTAATGCTCGTTGGAAGGCCGAATTTAGAGGTGAGCAAAGCCGCGCTATATAACGTCGGTCGGTTTGTTCTTAAACGGTGGCAGGAAGGAGGAGGGGGAAGAGAGTCACACGCGCAAAATGGTACGAAAGAAATAACGTCTTACAAGCACCAAAGGTACCAAAGACCACTGACCAACGTACTACGCCTTGAGGATCTAACGGTCCTCCCCGGGGCGCTAACGTGTTCGCGGCGACGACACGAATCGGCTTTGCCGTCACGGAGGACGTGATGGAAATGTTGTAAACCACACCCAAACATAGGCCCTAAACGGCAGAACCCACCATCCTCTCCCACTGCCACCATCAAGTGCGGGGGGCTTGGACGACCATCCGGTCGATGTTGCGTCCACCTGGTGCTCGCCTGTGAAGGATAGAAGGGTGCACCACGTGATAAACATCGTCCGCCATTCTATATTCACACGCGAGGAGAGGTACCGGCCAACTCGCTATCACAAGCGAATTATACTCTCAGTATGGAGCTTTGCATGTAGCGTTTTCGTAATACGACGCTCGTAATCCCCATCTCCGTGCACCGCAGCAGGCCTCGTGCCGTCCTACTTTTACTAAATTTTACAGCAACGAATGACATTTCAAAAGAAAAACATATCCAAACAAAATAGGCATAAAACAGTAAGTTCTGTTTTCCTGACACTCCGCCAACATAGCACGCGCACATTGCTGCTGCATAAACACAAGGACGAGAGGAAGAGCCAGTGCTCATAAAAACTACCCAAGTACACGTGTACTTTTTGGAGCAGAGCCGCAGAAGTTTTCTACTCACTTTTACTCTGATGCTCAGAAAAACACGTCATTATAGGCCCCAGCACGCACACTGCTTTCATTCCGCCACATCGGCTCTTGCAAAGGGGACTCAGTGAGCGTCTGCTATAAGCTTCAAATTTTTGCTGCCATTGTTCGATCAGCTTACTTTCTGTAACCAAATAACGCGCTCACTATAGGCACAAACAAAACTGTGGGGACGCAAGAAAACGCGTGCTTAAGAGGGAGTAACTACTGCCATTTCCCGCGTGCTTTCTGAACGTGGGCTTCAGAAGTGCGGCAACATGCGTTGCCCCCAAAGAGGCAATGCATGTTGCGCAAGATGGCAAGATGATGATGATTTGACAAGATGATGTTCGTTCAAAGCTTCGGCTCCTGTTTTCTCCAACGAGGCCCGTTACCGTTGGAAGAAGCCCTCTTTGGTTTCTCCTCAGCCCCAGTTGGAATGTAATCTTAGGTCCTCGTCTACCCCTGTCTGTACCAACTGAAAGTCCCTGCCTGAACGAGACTGTTGAGTCGCACGTGAGCGAGGCTCAGCTTACTAACAAACAGTTATTAGTACGGACTAGGTGTTTATTGCCGGATTTCTTTGTTGTTATTCCTTGCATTGCATCGAACATGTCCGAATTTACGGAAAATACTGCCTTGTTTTTGTGGTAAGCTTAGCAATTTGTATACGACCAATCTAACAAGAACAAATTTGTTTTACCAGACGCATGTGCACAAACACCCGCACACACACGCAACACGCAGACAAACACACGCGGGCGTGTGCGAGAGAGCAAACAGGACTACTTTCGAAAGGCCAACTATACATGACCTGCGGCTACAGCGGGGACGCTGTGCATGCTTACGCGCTACAAAAGCCACTCCGGTAGCCGAACCCAAAGCGGCGCCAAACTGATCGACCAGCAAGCGCTCTCTTTGCTATAGCGCGCGAGAGGCGCGTAAATATTGGATGCGCGTCGGCCGTTCGGTGACGTCCTCGGCACAACCATCTCCGTAATTGCGGCGCCGGCGGCTTTGGATTGCGCGCCACCCGACACTGGCCCTTTTTGTACACACAGGCTCCCCCGCCAAGCCCAGCGCCTGAGCTTGGTCGCTGGTCGCGATCTCTTCGCGTACACAGACGCCCGTGGCCATTGGCTGAATGCGCGTTGCCCTGGCAACAGCCTTTGTCAACAGTGGTGGAGTGGGTTTTCCCTCTAGTTTGTTCTGTACGTGCGCGCTGGAGCGTTCCTCCAGCCTGGGCCAGGTGCTTATGCATGCGGGGGCCAAGTAATGAAATTCAAACATGAACGTTCCGAGCGAGCCGTATTGGCGTATGCTAATAGGAATGCGCGAGAGATTAGCATGCAGCTGTGCTGCTGTCCTTTTGTTATTCCTTTTCATTCGCTTACGTTCCGTATTCAAATGCTATGAATTAATTTTAATCATTGCATGTTTCATTCGAAGCTCGTACATACTAATTCGGGCGTAGAAGAACTACAATATCTACTTTGGTAGCCGACCGACAATCGTCAGTTGCAACTTGAAAGTTCACTCATCTGTACGTATTTTCAGGCTGGCCTTAGGCAGCCAGATCTATGCAGGCCCGCAGTTCCGAGGAGATTCGGCAGGCACCTGAGAGGCGGCGAGAGGCAGAAACAGCCTGGAGGCACTAAGGGAAAGGCGCAAGCAGGCACCTCCGGCGACTGCCACTCCAGAGTTTTCAAAGACCAAGGCAGGTAATTTGTCTAGCTGACCAAGAACAAGGACAATTTCTAGCTGACCGGCGTGCTATTCAGTAATGCCAAACGTCCAAGCAATGTATGTTGATACATGGAATTGTTTTTTGCTAATCTTGGCCAATCTCCATAAGTGGGTATGCTTAGCTTGACAAACATGCGCCGAGGACACTGGGCGTTCGCCGAGAGGCACGCGCCCACGTGCACTCGAAATTTTCTTGGCATTTTTAACTGCGACACGCAAAATAACGATTTGCTAAATAGTTTCGCTGTAAGAAAAAAGGACGCGTTCATCGCTTTGAGTAGCAATTATGGAAAATTAATGGTATAGTCTAGATGAATATTTTCAGAAAGTGTTTCTGATTGCTTGCATATAGTGCCCTAAAGTACGCTGATTTGTCTATTTTTCTGAAGTAGGATTTTTTTCTTGCGTAGAAGCTAAGGTAGAAGCTCTGGTGGCATTCTTAAAACATCACCATTTCGGCGATCTAAGCGGAATTTTTGCATGGCCGAACAAATTGTTGACACTAGTAATTTGAAAGCCCAAATAGAGCAGCACATCACACTCACAAATATCGCGGTACTTTAGGTAATTATGCGTCCGATTTTTAGGGAGACACTCCAAAATTTCTTGATTAAGGGGTGAGAGGCGACCGGCGTAGAATAAGTTCTATAGGCTGCAGAAATAGCGGGAGAAGCGTAGTCTCTAGTCTGTAGCATGGCAGCTTAATTGGAATTTACCGAACTCAAGGCGTTCGTGAGCGTATAATTTATACCAATATTTATATTGCGCGTTAAATATTCGAATGTGGGCCTCAGAAATGGGGCTGCCTATAGCGGTGGCACTGCACAGCTGCAAAGGCTTTTTTGACACTGCTCGACACGTTTGCTTGTGTGTGTGTGTCTGTGTGTGCGGAGGGGGGGGGGTGATGTATTACCCTAGGGGATTAACTTACATAACTGCGTGGTTTCTCAACACTTGCTGCTGGCGGCGCGGTGTGACTGGGCTTCCGCATGTTTCGCTCGTCTTGAGGAACAAGGTTTACTGCAACTATTTCTGCAGGGTCAACGGACCTTTATGGAAGTTGTGGACACATTAAATTTTATTGAAGGCGAGTTTCCCACTCGAATACTACCTAATCCTCTAGAAAGAGAAAATCATTCGAAGCGTTCCCTGCACCAATGTATCGTCTACCATTCATGCATGTTATTCATCGGAGTGTTTCATCATTTATCAAACATGTGCGCATTCAGCCCGCTTCGAAGATATTTTTCTTCGCGTAAACATGTGGCCTATGTTTTAATGGGCTCTTCGGTCTGATGTAACGTAACTGTCGAAATGGTGTGACACATGGCAGATGGACATCAATTTAGAAAAAAAACAAAACACGTAAGGTTTTCTTGTGCGCAATTGACCGGCCCTTTTATCGCTGTACAATAAATTACAGCGAAGTACAATGTGCTTAATGAATGGGAGGCTTAGCGCAAAAAGACGAGGACGGTGGCAAACGTGACGTTTGGCCACCGTCCTCGTCTTTTTTGCGCTAAGCCTCCCGTTCAGTTATGTACCAACCATCCCAACAGCCGTTTCTGTTAAAGTACAATTTGCTTCCTCGTATCAATATCTGGAATTCATATAACCGCTGATCTGAGCTGGAACACACACATTGAGTACGTAATGAATAAAATGTTTCAAAGGACTTGCGCCTCTCGAAACGCCGCTTACACTATGCGACCTTGAGTACTTGACTTCTCGCATATACTTCACTGATTAGACCATCGTTACAATATGCGTAATTATCTGGCACCCTCATTGCGATTACCTAACCAATTTACTCGAATATGTGCAGAACCTGGCGGCACGTTTACCCTCGTCATCAGACGCCGTCAGAGAGTATCTGCCCTAAAACCCTCCTTGAACCTTACGCCGCTCACGCTGCGCAGAAAATATAACCAACTTGGTTTTTTTCTGCTCCACCTTCACCTTCGAACTGCTAGTTATGTTTCCTCCATACTAGACCGCTCCCGTAAAATCGAACCAATTTTTGCAAGAGCAAATAAATACCAGAACTCACCTGTTGTGAATTAGAATGATTAGAATGACGGAACAGTAAGACCGTTTTTTTTTCAAATTGGGGCTGACATGAGGGCGTAGGACACGAACGACAGTGATCAGACAAATGAGATGTAGGTGTGCCTTGAAAGAATTGAAGTGCTTTCTCAAACGCACATTTACACAACGGCCCGTTTGGCCAACGTAAACATGACCACAAGGCAAAGGTATTTTATAAACAACACCAACACTACACGGGATGTACTTGTTCTTGTGGTCAGCAGGCAGAAAGAAACGGGACACAAATTCAGATAGTCCATACATTTGCACTGTCAACCACTAGAACAAGTACATCCCGTGTAGTGTTGGTGTCTGTGCCTTGTGGTCATGTTTACGTTGGCCAAACGGGCCGTTGTGTAAATGTGCGTTTGAGAGAGGAGAGCACTTCAATTCTTTGAAAGGCACACCTACAATCTCATTTGTCTGATCACTGTCGTTCGTGTCCTACGCGCTCATGTCAGCCCCAAGTTAAAAAAAAACGGTCTTACTGCTCCGTCATTCTAATCAGCTAAAGCGCGAAATAATAGAGGCGTTCTATATAAACAGGCTTGGTGAGGAATGTATTAGTCAGGCATCCGTTACTTTAGATGCTAAATAAGTGGCTTATCTTGCTTGTGGTTGACATTATGAAGGAGCAAACTAGTTTCTCCCCTTTTTTTATCGCTATCAGTGTTGGTATGGCACAGATGTTAGCGCATGCGTCGTTTCAATGTTTTTTATGTATATATGTCTTTCCGGTCAAATAAAATTTTCAGCTGATAGTCAGCGCTCGTCCTGTCTGGTTCCTTTCCTCGTGTATTTCGTCCTACCGCGCTGTTTTTACATCATGTAAAAATTGCATTGTTTGCCTTGTATGTGTAAATTTTCTAACCATTTTTTTGTTCGCATACTGGTCCTACGCCCTGGCGTACGCAGAAGGACCGCCCCGGCTCCCCCGGAATTTTCGCGCAAGGGGGGGGGGGGGAGATTTTCAAGGTTGGATCAACCACCACGAGACATTTCTTGTTCTTAGGTTTGTTTGTTTTTTGTTGTTATTTATTATGTTTGTTTGTTATATTATTATTTCGTAAGATTTGTTTGTTATTATTTTCTCAATTTTTTCTGTGGGCCCGCCCCCCCCCCCTTCTCTGTAAGCAAAATCCTGCGTACACCACTGATTTTACGTATATTATAAATTCAAATTTTCCTTTTCTGATCCCCCTTATGTAATGGCCTTCGGGGCTGGGGCCTTTCGGGTAAACAAATAAATAAATAAATAAATAAATAATAAATAAATAAATAAATAATAAATAAATAGGCATATTGTTAGATAGCCTGTAAACTGTCAGTTTGTGTAATCAACGTAAGGCCGCGGACCACATTTTCGTGCCGTTTAGAGCCGCAGTGTTCCTCTGAGACATCCCGCAGCGGACACCGAAAAAAGATTGGATTACCCGATCCGTAATTAAATTTCTATAGGCATAAAATGACAGCGAGGTCTCATATGATTTTCTAATTCTTATGGGGTTTTCATTCACTTTCCGTAAATGATGTACCGTAATTCCGACCCCCTCCAGTCACGGATAGAACTCTTTCGGAAGAAACGTGCGTTGGTGCATGTAGTTTGTGATGATGATGATGGTTGGTGTTTCATGGCGTAAGGCCAACGAGGGCAAAGAGCGCCAGAAAAGAAGTTATATAATGAAGCGAAGTGATTACCACAAAAAGGTAGGTATAAAAACATGTAAACCGAACATAGTAAAATCAATTAAAGGTAATGGTGATGGCTGGTGTATAGGGCCAGATTTGATTATGCGTGATATGAGATAAGGTTTAAAAACTTAACATCTGACAAATAATCAAACACACGTTTCACAGAAACACTGGCATCATCACCTAGAAACAGCGATGGATGTAGTGGGATATGTTGTCTGTAGAGTTCTCTGAAGTGTTTGTGTCGTGTTGTGTGAAGTGCCTTGCATGTTATTAGTATGTGGACTACGGATAGGCCCTCCCCGCACCTGCTACACAGGGGTCTTGGAGATCCCGTGAGCAGGTGGGAATGTGTTGCATGCGTGTGGCCTATCCGTAATCGAGCCAGGGTAACTTCGTTGTGTCTGTTGTGAGTATCAGTGGTGTATGCTCCCAAGAGTGGCTTTATAATGTGTAGTTTGTTGTCAGTCTGTTGATTCCAGTGTGCTTGCCATGTTGTGCGAAGGTGTTGTCTGATGTGTGATTTGAGGTCGGTGTAGGGTATTGTTGTTATGTCAACGGTAGTTGTAAGGGCAGCAGCCGCCGCCATTCCGTCTGCGGTCTCATTACCTGGAATTCTAGAGTGCCCTGGCACCCAGCACACGGTCACCTCAAGGTTTAACGCATGCACAGACATAAGAGTATACTAATGAGAGCATTGACCACATGGTTTTTAGACTTCTGTGAGGATAATGTACGCACAACACTTAAAGAATCAGTATAAATTACAGATTTCGGAATTCGACTTACAACAATATGTTGAACTACAAGAAGTATGCCATAGGCCTCTGCCGTAAAGATACTTGTATTTCTATTCATAGTTCTACAGAAATTAAAGGTGCCACCATGCGCAGCACAGGAAACAGTTGTGGCAGTTTTTGAAGCATCCGTGTAAAATTCAGCACACTTATATTTGTGCTGCAGGGACAAGAAATGTTACACGATCGCGCTTCTAGGCGCTCTGTTTTTCTCGACACTTATAAAAGATACATCACATGATATCGGGCGAAGCTGCCACGGTACTAGAAGTTCAGTAGCGGAGGTTTTGATGGTGTCTGAGAACATGACATCAAGTTGCGACGCTTCTTCTCTTACTCTGAAAGCGAAGGGAGCAGAGACTGATGGACGATTAGTAAGAAGTTGAGATATGGATGTATCATAAAAAACTGATGTAGAAGGATGGTGAGGCATTGATGAGATTTTAAAAGCATAAAGCAGGTCTGTGTAGGCTCGCTGGCGTTCTAGGCTCCATTTGTTGCACTCTACATACAGACTTTCGACTGGACTAGTCCGAAAGGCACCACATGACAAGCAAGAGACCTAGATGAAGCACAGGTCACAGCATTCTGAGGGATGTTTTAGTGGGCTGACCCATAGACAACGCTACCATAGTCCAGTCGTGAGCCTATCAAGCTGGTAAAAATACGTAAAAGAAGTTGTTTGTCACGCACCAGAGAAATGTGCGACAGAACCTTCAGGATAGTCCATTGTTTTTAATCATTTATGTTTAAGTTGTTTTATGTGTGGGGATAAATGTGAGCTTTTCGTCAGAGATTATACCTAAAAACTTGTGTTCTTCTTGACAGGAATCGAGACACCATTGAGATGAATGTCTGGATCCGGCCGGATGCCACGCCTCTTGGAAAACAAGACACAAGTGCACTTCCCTGGATTAAATTTAAAAACCGTTGCTGTCTGCCCAACCAGCTAGCTTGTTAACACCAAGCTGGACTTGGCGCTCGCAGACAGACAGGTTACATGACTTAAAGGATAACTGAACATCGTCTACATAAATGGAGCAGGAAATCGATGGTGGTAGCGCCTTCCGAAGAGAATTCATTTTTACAATAAACAAAGTACAAACTCAAAACTCCACCTTGCGGCACGCCGTTTTCCTGCACATGAACCCTAGAAAGTGCAGTTCCAACTCGCACGCGAAACGTTCTTTCAGACAGGTAACTGGCAAGCGTGTTCATCATGTTACCCGACATGCCAAAGGACTTCAAGTCGCTAAGGATGCCGTACCGCCAAGCAGTATCGTACGCCTTTTCAAGATCAAAGAAGACTGTCATACAGTACTGCTTGTGGAGGAAAGCATCTTTGATATAAGACTCTAACGCAACGAGTTGATCGTTGGTAGATCGCCCCGCCCTGACGCTCGCCTGGCAGCCCCCGAGAAGACCATTGTACTCTAAGAAGCACACAAGTCTCCTGTTTATCATCTTCTCGAAGAGCTTACACGGGCAGCTTGTCAGGGCAATGGGGCGATAACTAGCAGGAGAGGAAGGGTCCTTCCCTTCCTTTAGGACAGCCACTACTATGGCCTCCCTCCAAGAGCGTTTAATGTGCCCCGAAAGCCATATTTGATTGTATAGGTGTAAGAGTGTTTCAAGAGTGTCTGGGTGTAGGTGTTGTATCATGGTGTATGTGATCTTATCTGCGCCTGGAGCTGAAGGTTTGCACGTGCTCAGGGCAGCCCTCAACTCATAGAGAGTGAATTCAGAGTTGTAAGAAGTTTTTGATTTGTCTTTGTCGTGTAAGGGCTTTTTTTCTGCAGATGTTTTGTGTTTCATGAAAGTGTTTGTGTAGTGTGCTGAACTAGACACGTGTTCGAAGTGTTGTGCAAGTGCGTTAGTCTGGTCTTCCAGTGCGTCCCCTGTTGTGCTCACCAGGGGCAGGCTGTGTGTCTGACAGACACACAGCCTGCCCCTGGTGTCTGTTGTCCTTTGAGCTTGCGTATTCGTGTCCAGACTTTGTGTGTGTTCTGTGTATGAATTAATGGATGTCAAGAGTTGCAATTCTCTCGTTTTGCCTCACGGCGCACACGTTTTCCAAACGCCTTGGCCCGTTTGAAACAAAATAAGGTTACCCGACGTGGGGTACCGACGAAGTGGGTACCGACGATGTAGTTTGTACGCTGCTCAAAGTAAAGTCCAGATCGAGATCTAATTCGCGGTCTCGTCGAATTTTGGGTGCCTTCCAGACGTATAATTGTACTTACAAGTGGTTTAACGTATTGGGAGTGTGAATCAGATTTTGGTTTGTTTTGTCGTGTGCATGTATCCTCCGTAATGGGGCAGCAGCGGGCGCGTATCTTCGCACGTAATATGGAGAGAGAGAGAA
>JABSTR010000127.1:0-33578 GCA_013339765.2 Haemaphysalis longicornis
CGACAACCCTACCCAAAACAACCTGAATCGCACGGCATGCGATTGCGGCAACCATCAATATGACGGCAACCATTGATACGTTGACCGCACATCATTGTAGTTTTGAAATAAACTTCGAAACTTTAAAATAAATTTTGAAACTTTGATTAGTACGCTGAAGCACCATACATCGGGAATCTACCACATACCAAGTGCGTGTGTGTCGTACTTTCGTGTGGTTGAAGTTCCTTGTGTCCCCGATCTGCGGTTCGGTTATCAGCTATTGGTACACTAACCATCGGCCACCACTTAGTGCTAATCTTACTTTTGTTAATATTCATTCTTTAAAATTAACTTTCGTCGTAATTGTTTTGTCATGAAGAGTTACTTGCGATAATATCACCGCTGTAATATTCTTTTTTAATTACAGTTTATGGTTCTATTTTGCTTTTTTTGGTAATTTCATAATTGTTGCATACCCATTCATTCCTGTCTAGTACCGTGTTAAGTCTCCGTGGCGAGCAGAAAGCAAGACGACACGGAAAACGTAGCACACAAGAAGAGGTGCTACTTACTGAAGATAGTTATTATCAAGAAAACATATATTACACCACAGATGGCAGCTCTCTATTGATAGGTTCCAGCAGCGCGTCGCCTGAGACAGACCGATGGTAGACCAGTACTTTTCAAGTATCGAAAACTCATAAAAAGGAAACCCTTCCTAGTGCCTCTACTTCGTGTTATTAGACGGCCTAAATTGCATCTGAAACGATGCCATCCGCACCAGATTTGTGTTTAGACGCGAATTCAACTTGATTGGAATTTGTATCGGCTTGGTCTTTCTAAGCGGTCCTTCCCTAGTTGTGTTGCAAGAGGAGAATTTCATTCGCGGAGGGAGCATGTTTACAGGCGCAATTTATTGTCCTCTCTGTTACCCCTGCCAATTGCCAAGCAATGTCTACTTCTCTCAAGGCCCAGCGTCTGTCTCCCCTTGACAATTCGCAATGCCGTGTGCTCCTCGGTGCCGTTTGCGCTGCACTAAAGCCTCCGTCGTGATAGGTGCACGGATGCTCTAATAAAGCATCATTGTAGCTACCTAACAATCTTGTGTGTCCTTGGCCTAAGACATAGAGATCACGCCACCGTCAGTATCATTCAATATAGCAAATCTCCAATGTAACTAAACACCAACATATCAAATCTAAACTGAGCGTCGGCTTTGCTGTACTTCTATAATATCGGAGCTTAAGTGCTCTGAAATTATTGCTAAAACATAAACAATTAAAGATGTCAACCACCTCGCTGCCTTTCCGTTACTGCACCCTGAGATGTTACGCCACTTGTCTTTGACTGGATTTTGCCTCGCTACATGAGTATAGCTTTGCCGGCTACTATTTTGTCACGTCGCTTAAATTTAGGTTAGGACGAGTTGCTCTACGTGACAAACAGTGCGAATAATGCTGTTGGATGTGTTTAATGTCGCTGTACAATGAGCAAGGGTTCTTGTGTTCAAGAGAAAGAACCAACATATGGATTTATGTAAAAAAATATAATTGCTGCCACAAGAAGGCGGCTGACCTTCCTCCAGGTCGTCGAATACGTAGAAAGAATCTAGAAAAAAGTGAGGTTTAGTACGGCTGATTAAAAAAAGGTCATCAGCGAATGTTGATATGTCCTTCAACAAGATTTTTTTTACATTGCAGGTCAATCTACAGGCTGTACATTTGAAATCTCCGCTGCTTGAAACTCCAGCTTTTTATTAGTTACATTGCACAAGAGTTGTCCGCAAATTCGTTTTACGCTGATTAGAGTGCAAGCTTGCAATGCTAGAAAACACATGTACAATGCAGACATTACTTATTTTACCGGAAATAAAATGTTTGCGGTATATTTTGATACAAATAATTATGAATACAAAATGGCCGATAATAAATTATGCTTTATCAACAGCGCGACATTTTGCATCAACGAAACCGCCTACTGGCTCCACCAATGTTTTGCATGCACAACTTTCTCCCTGATATGAAATTTGTTATTTTTATGGCAATACGCACAGGCGTGAATTTATTATTCTTAGATCCAGACAGCTGTGATTTTCAGTGATGCCACTAATTTTAAATAAGCAGCTGTTTGCCATGACGGCCTTAACCTCAGACCATAAATTTCAGTTCACAACCAGAATTTTAAGAATCTCCACGACCGTACATGACATATTTATTGATGTTTGATAGGGCTGGCACCGCACCGAAGAAAAGTACAGGAAGGTATTTTTAAAACTGCTTTGGTATTTTATTTCTAATGAGTTATTTAGTGCAATCGCTTCTTGTGTTGCTATCACTGTTTTTAAGGAGGGTAAAAAGCACCTATCAGGGTGAAGGTAATTGTAGAACAAGTTTGAATATTTTTTTACAGTTTTGTTGTGTAGGTAAAAGCACTAAATACGCCAGCAAACCAAAAACTTCAAAAGGAAAAAAAAACACCTTACCTTCATCTTCAGCAATGTCCGCACTTCCACCTCCTGGAACTGGAAGAAAACATTTACTGCATTGGAGACGGCAAAAGGTACACCCGCAAACTGAATTAAAAACGAAGACACAACACTTTCGCTGGAAATACTAGAGCTCATTTTAACACAAGACGCCTGTAGTCTTACGTTCTAGGAAGCTTTCTCACAATATGATCCAAAATTTTTTAGACCGTCAGTTGCGATTTTTTATTAATAATTATTTACTCCAAAATGTCAACGTTATGATAACAAACGTAAGACGTTTCTGCGCGCTGGAACACACGCAGCTTACTTCGTATTTCTTGTGGCTATATTATAGCAAGGTGGAAAGAATAAAAAAAGCCCTGAAATGTTGAAAAGCAGTGCCACTGTCACCTGCTGCATGCACACACACGTTGATTTATTGTAATCTACATTAATACAGTGGCGATGAGTGTAAGAGAGGCCGCGGGAGAACTTAGGTTTCAATTATGCGCGTGAAAACAAACGCCCCCTTTATAGCTCAAACATTTCTGTTTATTTTTGTGTGTGACACGGGCGTTTCTCCTGCATGACTTCTCATCTTGACAGGCACATTTGCGCGCTGATGTATTGAAGCCAGCTGAGCACTATAGGCAACTAAAACTAATCGCTTGAAGGGCAACATATTGCCTTTATGCCCTGCAAGCCAAAAAGTCTGGTTAAGGCTGTACAACCTACGAACTTCTTCGTTCGCGCTTCAGTGTATTGAAGGGTTGTGTATAGATGATTACTCAAATTTATTCTCGTTATCATTGAAAACGTTTGTTTTATGCTAGAATAGGCTTAGACATTTAGCGATGATCAAGGATTTCAGACAGAGAGATTATGCATAAAAGAATAGCTGTGCGTTGTAGCAAGAATAAAAAGTTATTGTGCCCACAATTGCCATTCATTCGGGACCCTAACAAATGCACTACGCTCATTCGCGTTCGTCCTAACACCAAACGTGATAAAAAAACTACAGCCACCTACGGCACAAAACATATCACACTAGCAGTCCGCTGAAGATGAAGCTGCATCTTCTAAGACAAGAACTATAGGGTTCCGAATCAATTTTACCTGTCCAGAGTAAACTATCCTATACAGACTAAATTTGCACCAAGCCTTCCTATAAAAAGTGTTTTCGCACGCTTTGGACGGGCTTTGATTTCGGGAGAACACCTGCGAGGGAATAAATATAGGTTATACAAGCGCTACCTCTGCGAGTTTGCAGTTCTCGATTTCATGATAAACTCCTTCGGCCTGAAGGCCAGTGAGTTTTCGGTTCAGTGATGAAATACTTTTGCCTAGCAAAACGTAGGCTACCTGTGTCGGTGTTTTTTGAAACTGATTTCTTTTTACTGGAAGTGTACTACCGTCGAATGGCAGTGACACAATATAGTACTTAAGTCAGCCGTCTGCATCGGGTCCGGTTCAGCGCCCTTTGAGAGCCTGATTTTTGGGTGCAAAGACTGTAGTCATGACAGGACAGAACCGTACCGTTGAAAACCTAGGTTAGCATTTGAGCATAGAAATGACAAAAATACAAACTCGCATTTACGTGACTAGTGTTTACGAGGGCCAACTAAGAGTGATTGGTCAATAATCCCTTTGTTATATAATATAGGAGAAGAAATGACAGAAAGGGCAAAGCAAAGTGACGATTAAAGAAAGCCCACTTTCTCACAAAGTTACAAGGGATATATTTGTCCCCTAGAAGCTGAAGACAGTGTGGGAGTAGAATGAAAAAAAAAATAAATACAAATGTAACGCGATACTGGCCAAATCAAATTTTCTGAAATAAAACTTACTTATTTTGAATTCGCTTGTGACCAGATTTTATTAGCTGAATTTTTTGTCCTCTACGTGTCTTCGTAGCCTTGCACTAGTGTTGCGATATCAAAATGGAAAGGTGTGGTTACTTGGCTATGAATTTACTCAAATCAATGTTCAATACTGGCTCAAAGCAACATGTAAACTTTAATCTATATATAAGCATATCTGGAATTAAAATACATAAAATGTTCGAATGGCATCGGTGTTACCAACGGAAGTAGAGAAACGTTGAAGCCGCACTCTGATGAAGCGAATTGGCGTTGGCGTTTGACCATCCACATCAAAAAAAATTTACCACCAAATTGGAGTAGTAAAGCCTCGTTGCTATAGAATTTTATTTTTGACACAAATGACTCCAGTCACGAGAAGTTCACCCTCTTTACTGTAAACACAACCGATGCTTCTTTAGCGCTGTATAAAACTGTCATTACACTGAAGAACAGCTCGAGCTTGCCTTCAGCATTTTCGGCAAGCAAGACTTCTAATTGGCACATTGCTAATTTCTAACAAAGCTCTTTAGCATTTTTTAGGATGTTAACTTTTTGCGAAAGCTCCACAGTCTCATCCTCCTTTTTCCGGCATACCGGACAATATGTGGTACATTTTTGTTTTCACTTTCTCTTTTCGCTTCCGATTTTGCATTTAAAACCACTTCGAGGAGTCTTTATATCAAATTAGGATGTCCAATTGTTTTGTGCGGGTGCTGTGTTTAATCGTTGGGATAGTGCAGAAAATAGCTCTTTTCAACTGCAAAGACAACACAGTAGCCACACTGAAAACCGAACGTCGTGTGCAACATTGCTTTCAAGTATGTATGGCTAGCAACACAACTTGACGGTCGTTAGTTTTTAATGGCGGGTGAACAAAAGTGATACCATTCGGCATCATGTTACCAATAAAACAATACTGGTGTTTATAAGGGCAATTTGGTATTTAACTGAAATAATGGTGGTTCATCTCCCTCTCAGAGGCACGGCACAAGTCGGAAATTTAAAAAAATGTCTTTGAGTAAATTAGAAAGGAAGAAGTCCTGAACGAACACGAAGGTAGTTGTAGGTACGTGTTCAAAGGTTGTCACCGTTTTTTATCACCCTGTCTCCTGACTGTTATGTGTGTGCTCGTTTATTAGTTTAGGCTGTATGCGTGCGAGCCTTCTGGTATTTACAAGCATAACAATGTCCTCGCCTTGTAAAACAAAGGTCAATGTAGGTGATTGTAGAGAAGGTGATGATGTGTTGAAAAACTTCTGGTATTTCTCGCTGTTTAATTTAGCAAGCGGTGTGGAATTCACAAGATGTTGACAATTGTTACATCACCTTCAGGATTTTAGAAAAATCTAGAAGACTTTTATCATTTTTTCTTTTTTTTAGGTCAGAAGGAGCGGAGGCGAACATAATTTCTCCTGTGTGTTGAACAAGCAATGTTGTAAACCCATAAAGGCATAAACAAGTAACACTACTTTATTTTAAAAGATTGCTTCAGTTGGTGCACCAAAAACAATTTCACATCAACAACGTACCCCTTAAGCCTTGTTGAGCCTAGAAGATAATAGAGATTTACCATGCCCTCTTTCTATGTTTTACATCTGGAATCCCACTGTTCATGAAGTCACTTTCTCATCAGCCACGTAAGATTGGAGCAGCAATTGATATCAGATTGGACGGTCTTTATGATGTTTCATAATCACAAATCGGTTGTTCTATTTTTTTTTAAATTCCGTTCAGTTGTTCTTATGTGACAGCAGCGGTTATTGACTTGCTCTCGAATATTCCGGCCACTATATTACAGAGCAAACTGTGGTCATCCAAACGAGGTTAATTACCATAGAAGTAAAAATAAAACAAACAGTCCAAACTGGATGGTGTCCATCATCATCGGCACTTAGCTCGCGTGGCATTCCAAATATGTTAGCGTGTATGAAAAGAGCCAAAAAAAGAACAAAACCATCTCTCAAATTCACGACATCAGCGTATTGCGTTTGGTTTACGCGAATAAATGTGCGCTTGCCGAAGTCGACATCCCGGCATTGTCATCTGTGATCAGTTTTAAACACAGAACCAACCCCGTGGTTCAATTTGGTCGGAAGCTTGCGCAATTATTCTTAGTGGATTGAAGGAAGAAAACCTGCTTGAGAGTGACAGATACTGTTGATTTTAATTACTGGGAATCCAGGTGAAGGCTTGTTTGAATTGCTTACCTGCAATGTCTGCGAGACTGAAGTTAAGGTTTTCTGAAAAAAACACGACTGATTTTTAAATTAAAAATATTGTCCTAAGGTTTAATTATATTCCAGCACAAAAAGCGCAATGTTTATAACATCAACGCCATATTTAGGGAGATTATTGCACAAACATGCAGGCATTGCACGGTGATTCTATACTAAAATGTTTCAAGGAAAACCTAGCCTTTGCAACTACATGCTTATCTACACTCTAGGTGCACTGAAGCATTTCTTGGATGAGATGGACACCACGAGTTAACAAAACGTCACTGATGTTATTCAGAATAAGGATACTTCACAAATACTGGGTTTTCACGCTTTTAAAACCATTTAATGGGCAAGCTCGAAAGACATAACAGTATGAAAGTATATTTTACTTGAGCGTAATACGTTAAAAAATATACCTTCTCAAATCAGCCATTGTGGATTTATTTTTATGGATAGTGATGGATATTGTCGCAGTTGAGACTACGCATATTGAAACCTGTTCATGCCGGGTAATTTTCCCCGCTGTTTTAAACAATTTATTTCTTGTGGTCATTCCCAATTTCAAAATTTGTTTATTTAAGCAGGAATATTTTTTTTACTGCCCTTGTTGCACGCCCCATAAAATATTATCTAAATTTAATAATTTCGTGTCATTTCTACAGCGTACATTGTCATGCATTTTCGTTTCACGCATGACTCAAGGCCCTTATAAAGGGAAGTATGCTTGGTTACGTTTTAATTTCCGATGATTTACTCTTTATAACTTCCTGCATATAAACACAACATATATGCAGATATGCTAGGTTTTAAGTTTCTGCATAGAATTCATGCAAACCTGCAGACATTGGTATCTAACATATAACGACAATTGCTGTTAATCCTTATGAAATAAATTGTACACTTTGTCTCTCCATTACAGATGCGTTTTTGGAGACTGGAATACTGTTTGTATGTGAACTGTCATTGTCATAAACCCGGGATTGTGATCTGGCAAGGTGAGACCTCCTCGTATGCCCATACACTAAACTTCGTAGGTAATTAGTGTCATCCCATCCAAAGAACACCGAAGTCGCACCTTCGCCATGGGAAATGACCATAGCTTTAGGGGGAGGCCTGTTGCTCTGCGATGCCGTCTTGTTATTCCAGACAAATGTCCCAACCAAAGGTACATCCTCTCTGAAAATTAAAGACAATACCACAGCTGGTTGAAGAAGGAGGAAACTGAATACTTGGATTTTTATGTACCAATTTGCACCGAGCATGGGAACAGTTTGTAATTGGTGCAGAACGAAATCCAACGCGGAAGAAAATAAAATAGTCAATTCAAATGCAGTACTTGAACATATTGTCTTATATTATTAGAGCAAGCTGAAAATTTATAAACACAATGCGGTTAACTATATTTCATTTTGTGCATTTTCTTCGTTCCAGAAATTTGTGGAAACTGTTGCATTGATTGAGTGTTAAAGGCAAGTTACTGCTTTTGTAAATATTGCGACTACGATGGGTGTCTCTAGACGGAGGTGAAGCTGAACTAACCGCATTTGTATTATATAATATAAACCAAGCAAAGTAAGTACAAAAGACAAAATCTAAACAAAAACTATTCACCTCTGTTAAGTGCGAGCTTTTGTCATTAGACGAAATATTTGTAAGCTTGCAAAAAATGTGGTGAAGCTAATAGGCAATGATTTACCAATGCCTTACGGGGCGTACTACAGAAGAGAAGAAACCTTTTTTCGGGCAGCCAAACAATAGGGACTACCCTAAAAATAGATGAAATATTTTGTGAGCTAATGAGAATGGACAAATTTTTTAAAACCAACAACGGAGTTTTCACCATGAACTAATAATATCTCCCACGAAGCCTTACGCAGAGTGGAATATTTTTCATCTCAAAGCAAAATCAAGACATCAAATTTACTTCTCCGATACTATTCTCCATTTTCCATTCAACGCATTCTCCAATAGACAATCGCACCGACGACATTGATTAGGTAAATTTCTTCTGGTTACACCGATAAGCCCGCCTCAAATAGTTTTTCTCTCAACTCTCACATTTCCCAAATATTGCCCATCACCATTGCGTCCGAAAGCCTAGTAAGGTTATTGATACTCTAAAGATGTTACGTTCTCCAGTATGCAACGACATACGAAGCAAAATATAAAAACACAAGTAATTTGTAGCACAATTTTGCAAGTACTTTTTCTGTAGTCAATCGATAATCCCATACCGCCCTCAGTGGAACTGAAGAAAACAGTTTCGGCTCATAGATGAGGTTGCTGCTCTGGTCATTCAAACTTCCGTCCTTTTGCATTAACATGCATCACGTGTAAAGTTCTAGAACATATACACCATTCCATAATTGCACTCCACCTTGAAAATAAGAATCTCCTCTTTCCAAATTAACACGAATTGTGGCCAGGCCTTCTATTTCAGACGCCATTATCCGCATTTCTTATTGAAAGTAACTATAATATTGAATCTTTCCTTCAACCTGATGCCACGTTGACATTATGACGTCCTGTGGTCGTGTTCCCCATTACCACTCATAAACCACACTAATAGTCTTGGCGAGGACATATGAATAATGTCGTAGCCGAACACTCACTCACAGACTCACACACACAAACACACACACACAAAAAAAGGAGGAAGGAAGGGAGAGGGGATTGAGAGAAGAGAGGGGGAAGGGGTTTAGCGGGAGGGGTGCAAGAACCGCAGGGGGGAAGGCTGGGATGAGAGAGGTGTGAGTTTGCTAACGCTTGCACTAGGCGTACGTAATTAACTCTGGTTTCCCGCACCTTTTTCTCCTAACTAGTCAATTTCCAGTTAAGAAACGAGCAGGAAACGAGCCCCTTTTTAGTCCCTCACTTTCTTGCTTTCCCGTGGTGACTTCAGTGCCAGCCAGCGTCTTCCTCTTATCTCATAGCCTCGCCTGCCTTGATTACGCCCCCCTTTCCCGTCTGTTCCCCGGCACTACTTCAACGCTTCCCTCCCTGCCTTCCCCCCCCCCTTGCGTTCTGGGGCCGCGCATACTTCTGTGTCGTGTAGAGCCTACGTTTTGCTTGGTACCTCTGCTTGCTCCACCCACAACTGAAATGTATTTAAACCCAACTGATCTGCACCATTTGTATCTTTGAAAAAGACCGGTCCCCGGTCGAAATGTTAGAATAAATGTTGTCATGTTTTTCAGTTTGACTTCTCTCTCGTACAGCTAACCTCATAGCCAGGAACCTTTTATCGTAATCAGCCTCTGCCTCTCTCTCGCGCGCCTCTCCTCTCTCTCTCTATATATATATCGATATAATATATATATAATAGAATATAGATATAATATATATCTATATATATATATATATATGTATAAATATATCTATATATATATATGTATATATATATATATATATATAGGATCTATACTTATATATATAATTATATCTATATATATATATATATATATATAAGCAGAACAGAGAGATACGGACGAGGGACTCGGTAAGGATACATATCAAGGTTGCAGTCGTCATTGCCAGTGCTATTCGGCTTTTTTCGAAATATATAATAGGGCGAATGACGTGTGCTTGTCACGTTTCTTTGATTCATTGATAAATAAGCGAAAATATAAGTCGAGAAAAATCCGCCGTTTTCCGGGAGCGGGACTCGAACCCACATCTCCGCATAACCGGTGCGGTGCGTTAAACCACATTACGCTATCCCCACAGCGGCTTCTCTCTCGACTTTAAAGCGGGGGTTTTATATTTACAAGAGCTCTGAGGCCGGTCAACTAGCGCCGCCCTCGACTACCGCGGGAGACGTAGAACGTCTTCTTTCCGCTGGGAAAAGACGTTCTACGTCTCCCGCGGTAGGCGAGGGCGGCGCTAGTTGACCGGCCTCAGAGCTCTTGTAAATATAAAACCCGCTTTAAAGTCGAGAGAGAAGCCGCTGTGGGGATAGCGTAATTGGTTAACGCACCGCACCGGTTATGCGGAGATGGGGTTCGAGTCCCGCTCCGGAAAACGGCGGATTTTTTCTCGACTTATATTTTCGCTATTTATCAATGAATCAAAGAAACGTGACAAGCACACGTCATTCGGCCCTATTATATATTTCGAAAAAAGCCGATAGCACTGGCAATGACGACTGCAACCTTGATATGTATATATATATATATATATATATATATATATATATATACACATATATATTGTATATATATATATATATATATATAGAACGCCGCTATAAAACGCACCTCGTGACGCAGGCGATGTCGCAACCACGCCAGGAGGATGCGAATTGATTTGCTGCGAAGACAGGTACGAATCGCCCTGATCAAGCATGGTCCCCCTCTTTGTTGTCAATTAGGAAATTATTCGACACGTGTGTTCGCTATCATTTGCATGCTGCTGACTTAGAAACGTACGTTAACCAGAACACTGCACCAAAAGGCCTTCGTCTAGCCTTCATACCTGCGATGTGTACACTTAATCCGGAGGAAAACACCAAGTGGGGGAAAGTGCTGTCCGTAGCGTCGGTGGGACTCAGGGAGATTGTTTCGCAGCACAGCCGAAGACGGGCCATGGAGCTTCTAGATGCTGAAAGACTAGAGAGGTCACAATCGAATCTATCCGAATTAAAATACAACAAACTAAAAACTTTCAGATGACCAAGAGGAACGAAATATCACAACAAAAAGTCGAGAAATTGCAACGCGGTAATATTTCCCCTCAGTTTTAGTAAACCCCGCGCAACCAACCTATCCCGTAAGTGTAACCCCAGGCCTCGATGATATATCCCGAACTGCGAACCTAAAACAAACGTGGTAAATATGTGTAGTAAAAATTTATCCTCGGCGCAAAAAAAACTTCTGTCAAAAGGTTTGACATTTTGCCCAGCCTCCGTAAATTTCAATGAGTTTCAGCTTTATCAGAATTTAGACACATTCGCACATAATCTGCGTCTCTGGAAATATTTCCATGACCATCCCAACACAAAAACTCAACTTCCTGGTGCGTCAAACATATCCTGGACACCAAATGACCGACGAGACCAGCCCTTAGATATGTATATAGCGGCTGTAGAGAAGACTGTTACCCGCGCATATGCGTAGCACCAACCCGTGCGCAACAGCCTGTTAGTAGAAGAGCGAACACCTTTAAATTCGGTTCAAGCCGACACCAGCATAATTATCAAACCAGTGGACAAGGGGGGAGCCCTTGTTATACTTGACAGGTCTGGATACTTGGAAGAGGGAATGCTTCAACTCAGCGACAGATAATTCTATGAGGAGCTACCAAATGGGCCCGCAAATTTATATGACAGTGAAATTCACAACACCGTCAAATCTCTTCTCCTCGAAGTAACTTCCGCGATGGCGAAAATTATGTCACCATAACATCGTTTGCCTGGTCGATTTTACTCGCTACCCAGAATACATAAGAGTAACCACCCGTGCTGACCCATTGTATCCAGTAACGGGATAGTGACAGAAAAAGAATTCAAGCTTTAATATTGAAATCATAAAGGACATCCAACCTACGTTCCCGTCCTACATACCGATACGACTCATTTTCTACAGAAAATTCCTGGCGTAGTCATCTCCCCATGGTGTTTTCTGGTAATGCTGGACGTGTGCTCATTGTACACAAATATTCCCGACTCTGAAGGCGTCGCCGCGACCGTGACAGCATTTATTGTCTTAAACAACCCATCAATAGAAAAAGACAGTGACGCTCTCGCAACGCTTCTAACCGTTGTACTAAATTATAATAACTTCGAATTCAACGCAAAACACTTTCTTCAGATCAGTGGCACGGCGATGGGAACTAAGATGGCTTCAAATTATGCCAATGCTTTTATGGCGTCAGTGAAAACTCCTTTCATTGAAAAGCAGCAAAACAAACCACTGTTCTACAGGCGTTTCCTAGATGATATAATCATGCAATGGAACCATGACAAAGCGAGCATTCTCGACTATATTTCAAAACTTAACTGTCTACATCAATCAATCAAGTTCACTTACGACATATCTCAAGATATTATCAACTTTTTGGATGTACCCCTTCAGGTACAAGGCAACTCCCTCAGGACCACCGTCTACAAAATACCCACTGATCGCCAACAGTACCTGCATTTTGACAGTAACCACCCACGAAAATGCAAAGTTGGAATACCATACTCACAGGCATACAGATAGCACCGAATTTGTTCTGATGTCCAGGAATTTGACAGAAACTAAAAAAATTCAAAGAACATCCTTCTGAATCAAAATTATCCATAAATTATAAATGATAACGCAATCAATCGGGCCCGCTGAACAGACCAGCAGTCAGCATTGTCAAAAGCCAATTAAAAAAAAAGGAAAACACCACAGACTAACCCGGTAATAACATACGGTGCGAACATGCGACGCATTAACAACATACTGAGCAGGCATTTTAACATCATCAGACAAAGTGAGCATCTGTCAGCTATCTTCCCCGAAACACTCCGTGTAGTGTATCGTAAAGACAAGAACTTACGGGATATCCTTGTTAAGGCTAAAGTTGGAGTCACGAAACAACACTCAGGCTGCCGCCCATGCGGGAAAACACGCTGCGAAATTTATTCCCTCATCACCCTAACCGACACGGCAAAATGTAACTTTTCTATATTTTCCTTCCGAAAAAAGAAAGCGTTGACTGTGATTCCAGTAACGTCGTATACAGACTGCAATGTGAAATGTGTGGTAAGGACTATATTGGCCAGACCGAGAAGGCATTCTGGCTCAGATTCAACAACCACAAATCCTACGTCACCACTGAGCCGGATGTACCATACTCCAAACATATGCACCTGCCGGACCAATCCATTGAGCATACAATAATTACTCTCCTGCAGTCTAGCTTCCGTTCTTCTCTGGAACACGAACAGAGGGAGTCCTACTTTATGCATAAATTCCAGGCATTCACCCATCGCATCAATGAGGATCAGGGCTGGCTCCCATTCGTGCGGCAAAAATCTGCGCCTTAGGCGGAAATATCGGGGCTTTGCGGGTGGCATTCAGGGTGAGTGCGAAACGGGGATCGTGCATACAACTGAAAAAAGAAAGCAAAAAAAGAATAAAGGAAACCCTGCTTTCGGGACTAAGGTAACCAAAACGAACGGGATATAACAACCCTCCCGCCCGCTTGGCAACCATTCCCCGCCTCATCAGCGACATTAAACAGCTGTGAGCTGTGAGTGACCCGAATTATGACAGCCGTAGCGCCAATAAACAAACATGCGAAGGGTGCCACCGCCAGCGTAATCAAATCACTGTGTTAGTTGTCCCACGGCTCGCTGGCCGCGGGGCAAAGCTTCGCTACACACCTGTAACCACCTCGATGTACACCCCTGTAGCTGGAGCCACGTAGCTCCAGCTGCTCTGGTCAAGAGGAGAGCAGCTGTAGTTTTAAACCAGGAGTAAAACAAAACCACAAATGGAACAGCAAATTCGGAGTATTGCGCGAGGACCATAAGCCGACTGGGCGGGCCGTGCATGCGTGCGGCCTTGCCATTTTGACCGAGTCGACGATCTATGCCTGTTCCACCATCTTATGTCCGTCTTCCTTCACCCCCTTTTTTGCCCATTTCCTTTCTCGCTGACCATTTTTACATCATTTACGAAGCACGCAAGACTGAGTCTTGATTTTCATTTTGTGTGTGCTTGTGTGCTTCTTGTTATCTCGTTGTGGGCTTTCTGAGAAAAAAAAGTAATTCAGAATTATCTATGAAGTTATCCGAGAATTGTTCAATTTTGAGAATCATGCTCTCAGCCTAGCAAGAAACCTAAATTTAGCTAACCGAATTCCTCTTGAAAAACGTTCGTCGCTTATTTTAATAGGCGACGAACGACGAATACCTGCATAGGTTATGATGCTATCTTCAATTATAAATAATGTAAACGAAGTCCTTTAGCACGCTAAAAATAGGTTTTTACAAAAAACCTCCACTCACGCGGAATGATTTCTGAAACACAGTTAAACCTCAAAGTCCGATTGGTACGCGGTGAAGAAAAAGCGCTTGTACATTGAATCGACTAAACCAGTCTTTACAGCGAGTCAGCTGAAAAGTTGGAGTTTGTTCTCGGTTTCTGCACTTCGAATCTGCAGAGTTCTAGTTTTGTGCAGAAAAATACTCGCTTTTCCGCGTGGAAGAAATTCTAAATCTATTTTTTTTTTCAAAACTGATACAACACCGCCTACTCCACGCTTTCAGAGTCCTAATTGGGTGCAACCTACAAATGACGCGAAGTAACGGCTAAAAATAAATTCCGAAATTGTTCATCCTGAATATCTGTTCTTGCCGATCTCCTGACATATGTTACCATTAAAGCTTTTGTTACCAAAAGTGTTCCTCCAGACGTAATTTCTGGGAAATTTAGAAACCGCACACTGGGCCACCCTTTATAGTGCAAGCCAATAGACCGCGCGTGTTGGTTATGTTCAATTGTGATTCTTGCATTATAGCGTGACATTGATACAAGTTAGGATATTTTGGCACTCTGAGAGTAAGGTGTGTCCCTTACGCCTTTTAATTGTTATATGAAAACCCATTGTTAAGTAACTAAACAATGCTATGTGGGGACAGACGAGGACACTTCGGGGCATCAAAAGCGTGTGCAGAGAAATTGAACTTACCAATCTCGACTTACACTTTGTAGGGGTATCCTAACTTCTGTTTTGTGAAAGAAACGTATCCCAGAAACATAGGTGTCTTCGTTTTCGCTACGTTTTTGAGAAAGCGAAGTGATGTAAATGCCAAAACAAGAAGTGAGCAATGTCTCGTTAGGGTATCAGCCTAACAATGCCGACTGCGGTCGCACTTTGGACAGTGATGGCTATTCAGAAGGTGCGCCGGGGTGGAAGGCGTGTGTGGCAGAAGAAGAAAACAAAAGAACGCTAAGAGCGAACATTTCACTCGCTGGAACTACGGGTGCTCTGTCACCCTCGCCAGACCAGCGGAAAAGCGCATCGACAAATCTCACTCCGGCACCAACGCCTGCTCCACAAAAATTACTGCGTCAGAGTAAAATAACGTGGAGGGAATAAAAACGAATGCCGGTACGGATGGTGACCTGTATGTGGCTTAACCCTTTCACCCACACATCAACAATGTTTTAGACTCAAGCAAAACCCACTACTTTACAAAACGCGCGCCAAATGGAAGCACATTTCGCTACGTTTAGCGGAAATAGGACACGTGGTATTTATTTCAGTAGGTAAATGAAATGACAGAAAGCGCCAGTTGATGTCTCGTTCACAAAAAGTAGCGGTTTGCGCTTTGCTTACGTTCTATTCCACGACGGAATCCTACCTCGGATTTCCGGACCTATTACAAGGTAAGAAAATCGAGATTTCTTTAACACGCACAGGCAAGTATGAAAAACCGCGATATGAATATCGTGGTGCTGTTTAGCAAAGACGCTAAAAAGCAGCCTGTTACGCAGTCCACAAAATTGATGAGCTGCCACGCAAGGTTTCAGGAACGCCAGGCGTGCCGTATGAAGGGTTTGGCTGCTGCATGCCTCTGTTCGCGCGCTTTTAGCGTTGTAATTATTAGCGGCTGTAATATTTTTATCGCAAATAAATCCGGATAAGCTATTGCGCATGTAGTCAAAGCCATTAATACTCAGCAGGTAATCACCACCACACTTTGGGCCCGGAATGTGGTATGTTTGAATGTAGAACCACGCGAGTGGATTTTGGTGTAACTCAGCGATCTTTTTCTTAGCAGGAATGGACAAAGTCATCTTCTATGGAAAGCAGAGAGCGGAGAGGGGTGTTCTGATGCAGCCAAATGACTTTGAACTTTACTCTAATGATGATGACACAAGTGATAAAACTGCTCGCTCATACCTCAGAAGTTCCACCAAGGCAGGACGACAGCGTGAGCACTAGCCCTGATCGCTCGACGACAACCAGTCTGTAATATAGCTTGTAATAGTTTGTAATATTTCATTTGGCTACCAGATTTGTCTTCGTTTTGGTATGGAGCAAAACCACCAATATCCTGGTAAATCACGGGTTGCTATACAAAATCCTAAAAAATTGATTGATGCAGCACCTGGCCTTCCTTTCTACGAAGAGGTTGTCATCAAAACTTTCTTCTCCCTACATCGTGTGCGCCTGTTAGTGCGAAATTGAACATTTTGCTCGCCGTTAATTACATTCATTCGGCCCCAGTGTGTAGTACATAAATTTCCGCTACTGCGCCGTTAGTACAAACAAGCAATGATTCTAAATTTATGCTAATATTAAAACTGCTTAACGCGACATTTTAAGAGATGCCAGCATTTATGCTTCAGGTACCCAATTGAGCACGCCTTTTAGTGGAGAGGAAAAATGTCCCATCGTTACTTTTTCGTCCTAGGATACCTTTGTACCAACCACACATCCTTGCAACGCTAGGTTAGGCGCAACTGGCCATTCGCCACTTCACAACAAGACTACGGACCTGATTGGGATTTGAGTGTTTTGCTATTTTTCTTTGGTTGGCCACCATAATGAGACACTCTACTAGCTAATATGATGTCAAGTGGCACGCCCTCAGTGGCCGGAGGTTACTGGAAAGACGCAAAAAGCTTCGAATACCACCCTTATGTGTAGTGTTTTGTCGCTTCCATTTTTACTCAAGGTTTATTACTTGAACTCTTCGTAGTAGGGAAACGGCGTGCTGGTTGCCGCTAATTGCATTCAGTAGTGGCGGCTAATCATGCATGTCGTCTTTTTGGAGGCACGAAGATAAACTTTTCACTCCATTGAGATTGCACAAACAAGGTACTCCACACAAAAAAGTGGTGTTTGAAAGCTTTCTGCTACCTTCCGGTCTGGGAAAATTTATATTGCATCCACCAGCGGCCATTACGGCTCTCTCCAGAAAAGTAAACATTCTGTTGCATATGTATTTCCAAATGGGGAATACCGTACTACTTACCTTCCGGATATCTAGTTCGGTGTCGAAATTGTTGTCATCGGGAGGTAGACTCAAATGCGTATCCGCAGTTGAACTTAGCACCAAAAAAACTGCGGGTGCAAAGATGCGCCACAAGAAAAACATGCTGTCCGAGCGTTATGTCTTCTTGACGGTTTGCTTTTCACAATGATTTGAGGGCACTTTATGTAGGCAGTGGTTTTCCAGAAAATTCAGAAATAGGGCAAATAAATTCTACGCATTTGCAGTGTTCTCAGAATGATTACTCTGCTCAGCGTACATTTCGCATAACTAATATCTTTATTAAATAGCCACAACACTCCAGAAAGCATCGGTAAGGCAACAGGTTATCAGATGAATTTGATTGATTACCCTCGTTTCGAAGAAAATACTTAAAACAATACACAATTAAAGAATGACGTATCAATGCCAAAAAGCATCACAAACATGCACATTATGAACAATACTCCCCCAATATGTCAAAAAAGAAGGGAAGAAAAAGTCTAAATCGTGCTTCTGCAGAAAACCAGCTCGTATTTTAGCAACGTATCTTTTTATTCCCCGCAGAAAAAATCATGAGTACCTTAAAAAAAAAAAGTGGTTTGTAGCGTTTTACTTCTTAGAGTGCCAGCAATTCAAGACATGTATTCCAAATGACATTCAATTGTGAGTGAACTGGCGGAAAAGCAATTCCTAAATGCGCAGTGGGTTGATTGCATTTCATTTTGCTTGGCGCCTTCTCAACTAGTATAATTCAGGTGAGCGGTAAATGTATAAGTTATAGCGCACTTCTTGTCATTTTAATTTTTAAATAGCCTCCATCCCCATGGGCACTTCGAAAACAGAGACGTTGGCGTAATTTGACGCAAGAAGAAGGACAGGATCCTAAAATGTACGAGTGTATTTTTCCTAACACGTTGCCACACAACACTCCTACGTGTACATTTATATGTGTGTTACATCGTACGAGACAGCCAAGGAGGGAATTACACGGTTTACACTGCTTGCATTTACCCCATCCTAACGGGTAGAACATTTGGCCTCCAGGGACCTTGCGCTGTTTCATTTCGGTGCCATTTTGAAATCAGCAACCGCGCGAGTCTGTAATCTAAACACTTAGAAAAATCTTGAGGAACCGTAAATTGCCCGTGAACCAGGATGAGAGTTCGTTTCAATAATGCGTTGTTTTGTACTAATCACGTTGAAACAATGTTGGTGCAGAATTCAAACAAATAATTGAGATTGCATAAACTTCTGAAGCACTGACAACTCGCCACCCAGTTTTATTCCATTTCGCTATGACGTCACTGAACGCTGTTTGCTGCCGACTTAAGCCCCCGCCTAGAGACCTGAGTGGGTGATTGTAGTGGAGCATCAAGTTGCGTTTGATTCTATCCCTTCACTGATAACATGCAAATAGTGCATTGTTAAAAGCTTTCATTTCTAGCCCCATTTCGCCAATCTTCCCAGAATTACGTCAATGTGGCAAAACATTGCAAATTAATTACGGTAGTTCTAGCGGTATTTGTTATAAAACGTATTTCCCGCTGGAATAAAGCTGAGGGGGCTCAAGAGTCTGTAGTTCCGCAACCTTAACAATATAGCGTTTTGCGCTTTTAGTTAAAAAAAAGCATTTCTTAGAGCTCCTGATTGTAAAAGCATGAATATCCAGTTCAACCGCTGAGACGCAATATTTTCGCGGTTCACGTTGGATAGGTTTTGCAGGTTTGCCAAGTTAGGCAAAGTGCTTTTATACACATTTATACGACATGGATCTATCTCCTGCACGTTGCGTTGCTGTGTGTTCCTTTCACCTTGCAATACGAGGTTGCCAGGAATGCGAATTTTTTTTTGTTCTTTCTTGGGGTTCATTCTCACGGTCCCTTCATCAGTGCTACGTCAGGGTAAACAGCATTATTCACCACTGCTGCCTGTAGGCTAGCGCTGTGGGACACCTCGTACTGTGGAGAATCGACGTGTTTCGAAATTGTTCCGCAGGAACGGCTTGTCTATTACAGACGCTCGAGTATGGCTTTGGCACTAAGATGGGTCTGTACTGCTTTCGTAAAAGAGGTCAGCTTGGCCGAAAGAGAGCTGTACCTTTTAACAAAAAAAGGTACTGTATGTATGCGAAGAGTTTGCATTCGGTTCTACTTGTTAGTAAGTACAGTCGTTTCTGTTTTAATTTTTGTGTCTCCATCTGAACGGAGTTTTTGTGTCAACTGTTTATTGTTTTATAAAGTTTTATGCAAACCCTGTTTACAGCCAAGCATCTTCCTTTGGGCCATTTTTTCATCTATCATTGGATACTACGTTCGAAACAATTAGTCGATAGCATCGCAATGATTTCTCCACGCAAGAACAACAAAGTATTATCAATTGGTAGCGCAAAAATCGTCCAGAAAAATCGTGTATGCCTATCGTATATTCCGGTAAAGAAGTTATGTTGGCACACTACCCGTAAAAAACACTTTTTGTGCTACTGAACGGGGGCGGCGTTTCGCCGCGCTGCACAATATAACATTTCGTGATGTGGGGGCTAAAGAAAGACACACAACTCCTTCAAAGCGTTATATCCGTGGACATCGTAAATTACACATCGCGGTCGAAACTTTGGTGTCTTGTTGATGTAAAGGAGGAGTAGGCATCAGGCGACCGTGCCTATTTGGTCGTAGAGCTGCATTTTGGTGTTCTTTTACTTTTTCGTTGAACCCGCAATTGCGAGGTCGTCCAGGTATCCCGCGTACCACTGAGGTAAACGTACCGAACAAGAAAAACTGCTGTAGCGAAAATTCCCCAGGGTTACTGTTTTCTCTATAACATGAATGGCATTCCATTTTGTTTCTCGTTCATGTGCATGTTTCCTCCGTAACGCCACTCTATCTGGGGTAGCGCGTACACGTCGCAACACAATGACTCTGGTAAAATTTACCCCTTGAGTGAAATACTAAAATTTGGGTTAGCAAACTCGTTACCAATTTTTTAATGGCGGCCCCCAGCACAATTTCGAGTCAATTATGGTACTTTTAAACATATTTTTACTATTTGCGCTTTCGCTGCCATATTCACTTAGGTGTTTACCTCTATCTAGCGAGGCGAGTTTAGAGGTGTTCTTCGAGGAATTCGATGGCAATAAATGGGTTTCAAAAGAGATTAGTGAGGTTAGGACGATAGGTGAACCATCGAAAGTGCGGAAAAATGAGCACGTGTTATGTTATCGTTGCCTAGTGGACAGAAGAGGACAGGCAGTTGGATTTATAGTCAATGAACACATAGCTGGCAATATACACGAATGCTATACCACTAACGAAAAGGTAGCCGGTCTTGTAATTAGGCCTAAAAAGAAGTGCGAATTTAGGGTGGTCCAGGGCTGTGCACCTTCATCCAGCAACGACGACCAGCTAGTTGAACGCTTCTAGCTAAATGCGGAATAGGGAACAGCTAAAGTAAAAACACAGTATACCGTTGTTATAAGAGACGGGAATGCTAAAGTAGAGAAGAAGCAGGCTGGAGACAAGGCAATTGGTAACTGTGATCTTGGTTGTAGGAATAACACAGCGGACGTATTAGTAGAAGTCGCAAAACGAAATGATCTACGCATCATGAGTACCTTCGTCTGCAAAGGGGAGAGCCGGAAGTGAACGTGAAGAGTCCGAATGGGGAGCACAAAAATGAAACAGACTTTATAGTATGTGATACCCTTGGCGTCGTGGAGGATGTGGAGGTGCTTGGGAGGGTAAGGTGCAGGAACCACCGTATGGTACGATCCAATTTTAGGCTAGATTTGAGGAGGGACCTTAAGAAGCTAATGAAAAGAAGCCGATCAATGAGCTTACAGTAACGCGTAAAGTTGAAGAATTTAGGACTGCGATGCGGAACCGATAATCAGCTATAACCGAGGAAGCATAGTTTACGACACGGAAGCCAGCGACAATCTTGCATGCCAAATATTGGAGTGGGCAGTTGAAGTCGGAGGTAAGATAGCTAGATCGGATACCGGTAAACTTTCCCAGACGACAAAAGATTTAAAAACAGCGCGGAAGACGGGAGAAAGGAAGGTACAGACGACACCCGCGCTGACGAAAGACTTTGCGCATTTAATTCGCAGAAAAATAGGCATGAAAAGCAAAAGGAAAGAAACAAAAACAACAATAAAATGAACTCGACTGTTCACTTCAAAAAGTGACAACAGGTTACATAGTACGGCCACCACAATTTGCGGCGCGACAATTTTTTGACGACTAGTAAGGTTAGGTATGCGATGTTTTTATATAGCAGTGACACGAACGGTTCGCTATTGAAGTCATTCCCTTTCTTGTTGGTTTGAAAAGCTTCGAGGATCACCCTCCGCTTACGCAATGCGCTGGAAATGTGCTGCCTGTTGATGACCTGATTTTGTTAGCACGCTCCCTAAAACGTTCATTTAGGCTTCTGCCTGTTTGTTCTAAGGGGAGAATTTGCACGACAACGAAAACTCATTACAGATGTTGCTCACGCAGTCAACGAAACGTGTATCGTGTTTCTTGACACCCGCTTTAATTTGAGGCATTCAGTGTTTACGCGCCTGCACAGGCGGCTCAGGTTCTTGGGAGCAAAGAACACAAGCTGTACGCCCGTCTTACCAACAACCTTTTGAGAACCTCCACGCTCCGATTGGAACGGCGAGCCGGGCGAGTCTGCGGAAAACGCCCGCAGTGCGGAGGTGGCAAACACAAACTCCTGACGTGTTTGAATATTGTTCATTTAAAAAATATCCACGGGATGTCGATTGCGCTTGGTCCTCTGCTGGCTGCTCGGTTGCGTTTCGAACTTTTTAAAATTAATTTTAAATGTGTTCTAGGCTGTGTTCGCCGCTGATATATTACAAATGATATATGAGTGTTCAAACCAATCCATCTCCAAAGTTACCAACCTTAAAAATTTTGTGTCAGTACCCCTTTAAAAAGTAAATACCAATGTTTAGAAACTAGAACGCAATCCAATATTTAAGGGCACATGCTTTTCTAATTTCAACATTATCTCGTAAATCTTTAAATTGTGCAGTCGTTTTTTTTGTTTTATATTACTGTTTCTGAGGTAAATTGCACTATTATTTATGAAGTCTGTAACCATGTTGGGAGATTTTGAGATTGTGATAAAAATAAATTTTCCTAATTTCCTCAATAGCCAGCGGGAAGAAATCATCTCGAACTACAGTTTTCCTCAAAATATGGCTGCTGTAATACATCAGACAATGTTTCACAATGTTTTAAAAATTAACTATCACAAGGATGGTGATAATCAACATATGCCAATATACCTGCATGTTTTTATTGCAGTAAATTATTGAATTTCTTTTCCGTAAAGAATGATTCCGACATACGTACAATTATTTTCCATTTCAAGAATTTTACTATGCTGGTTACCTGAACAACACCTAGCTGTTCAATACTGCAGCGAAAAACCTCCTGCAGAAAAAGTGAAAAGAGCTAACACCGCTTATCACGTTGTATGATAAGTACCAGTTGAAAAAACACAAATGCTTTGTCAAGTGATTTCTTAGGCGGATAAATGTTGAATCTATTTTTTTTTTCTTTTTCTGTGTTCACTCGCATTCTTCCTTTTAAAATAAAGCTTAGCCAAGTAAGCACTAAAAACGATTATCACGAAAGTGTATTTTTAATTAATTCGTGTTACTTGAAAAGTGAAGATTAAGTGCGGAAACCGAGGAGATTTTTCCAATTGCAATACAAACAGTGCCTTAATAAGTTACGTGATGTGTTTTTTGGCTAAACACATAAAAAAACTGCGCAGCATACACGCGCCGGAATCAAACATCATGGATGGTCCGTCTCCCGCAAATACCGCTAAAACAAGAGGAATGGTCACTTCTAAGCTGAGAGAAAACGGTCAGCTAGTTGACTGAAGAACACAATTCTGTCATAGGGTTCAGCAAATCGTGCACATCCGAAAGTAATTTAAAGCAGCATAGTCCCGCCCTGTCGCAAGAAAAATGCTATCTTTTCGCTTCGTTTCATCCACTATGGGTAAGCTCTTTTTCAAAGACTGTTCTGTAGATTATAATATATTACAGAGTAACCACTGGCCTTGATAGCTATTTGGTCGGAGAAGTAAACTCGCCATAAAGTGCTTAGCACACCTGTGTCTTTTTACTTTATGTAGGAAAGTTTCTCTTGAATCGGTAATATTGTATGTTGCGCAGTGTTTTTTCCTAATTGTAAAGCAATTTTTTATCGCAATTTTTTATAAAAAGTGTTCTTCGGTAAAATTCTCGTATTGTGTAGTAAGTCTTTCGTCATTGACAGGCTTACGTTGCAGCGAGCATTTACCATCGCGAGAAAATTGTTATTTTATTATACATAAATTTGCCCTACGTCTTTTTCATTTCAAACGGAGTACAAGCAATTGAGCTCCTCTCGTAGTTTGACTACCAGGCGTACAGAAAAACTGCCAATGTATGTGTTCTATGTCATTGTGGACAATACCCTCAGCGACGTGACCCTGTCAAGTGTGTGAAACCGAGTTAGAAAAAATACCTGAGAGCACATCGGCCACTGACATTTTATAAGGGTGTCTATGTGTTATAGTAAGTTATACGCCTATACCACACAGAATTCGCCGCCACCTCCACTAACTTTCACTTGTGGTCACCTGTCCTGACATATCACCGAGCCTTTTCTTTTTCAAGCTTTCGCAAAAGTCCAGGAGGAAAACAATTATGACGATAGAAAGAGTAGGGACGTAGAAGAGGGCTGGCTTTCATAGGGCAGAAAGTAATGTACAGGTACCTCTTTATTACACATGCCACCATGAAGTACACGCTTTATATTACTAGGATTACAAGTGAAGAAGTCCCATTGCCTCGCTCTTTTGGTGGTTGTTTCACGTTCAGTTGTCGCCATTTGCTTGGTTTAGGCAGCTTATGCAGTTGAAATATAATTTACTGCAAAACACCAAGGGAAGTTACCTTTGATAAGTAATTAGGCGAAAAACTATAAATAGGTTGGGTATTATGAGAGAAACTGCAAGAAAACTACCCTTTCTTCAAGTTTGTATTTATGCTTTATATTTAATGGCTAGATTGTAGCCCGTCGCGCTGTTGGCAGCGTGTAAGGGCCCTTTGAATTTAGTTTTTTGTAGTGTGCTCTTTTATGTCAGAAACTGTAAAAATTGTAGGGGTCCTAACTTAAAATATTTGTTTTGGTAAATGAAGTGCCACTTGTGTTTTAAAAAAAGCGCCGGTATGCTATAAAATATCAACTATCGGCCGCAAAATATATTCAAGCCTTTCAATTTCAGGAGGTTTTTCAACTAGTTTTATTTCTTACCCTTGTCTTTCCTGAATAACTTAGCCGAATGAATTGGGCGACTGGTCGTCATTACCTGGGTTTTGCTTCGGGCCTCGCAGGCGTTTGCGTTTTCGATTTATTGATCATGAACGCTCACTTGTCAAATTTCTGTCCACAATAAAGGGACCTAAGCAGGATAAACTGCTGCGTAGAAACTGAGTGTTGCTACCATCGCCCTGTATTTGTAAACTTAAATCCGAATAGAATCACATCGCAGTAATCGAATGTTCCCTTGAAGAAATGATTATCTAATAGTTAAGCCCAATTACGCTGCCCAACAGCTTTACATAATGCAATATTTTTTGTTAACGAACATTTTTCTGTTTGGTGAATACCATTGCGTGATTAGAGATTCACGATTGTGACAATGCACTGCTTTGGACATGATACTTCTTGCTTTCTTTGTAACACAAGCCAAAAGAAACGTTTTCAACTCGGCTAACTTCAAACGTGCGGCGGTATATTCTCGAAAGCCCTCTGATATATCATGTTTTTTGCAAAAAAGGTGCTCTTTTCAATACGCCGTTAGGCTCATGCTTTTGTCTGCAAGCTGTCTGTCTATATCACCTCTTCCGGCACATCAAACTCAACTGCCAGATATTACATTTTTTAGAAAGGGCACCCTCTTCCAGAATATTACAACTGCAATTTATAAGGTGTATTACAGTAGATGTATTGCTATTACCACTGTACCACGGTTGTTAAAAGGAGTTAAAACATTTCACGTGCGCGGGAAGCCTGTCAACCAAATTTAAATTGTTTATCGAAAGCCGAGTTCATCTGTCTGGAGAACTGAGGATTCTGGCCTTTTCTGGCTTTGTGGATTTCGCACAAATGCATATCAGTTCTGTTACAATCATCGGCAACACTAATCGACAAATGTTGTACGGTAATAGAAGGGTGTGATTGTAAAACGTTCCACAGCATCCCCTAACTTACAACCTTTCAACGCAACGTGCCCTAGGCGAAACTAGCCTAAACCAAATCCACTAACACCTAACCAAATCTAAAACTCAAATAAACCTTAGCTAACCTAAATAAACCTTACATAACCAAATCTCATTTAAACTCACCGAAGACTTTTGAATTTCATTCCGTTCAAACTGTGAACGACATAAAAACTATTCCATGGCAATGTGGTCAGAATATGGGATCTGCAGTGAATGTCGAATGCGTTGAACGATTTATCGCGGAACTGCTTTCTGCAAGATCAAGACCACAGCTTCAACAGAACCCGCCGCGGTGGTTTAGTGGCTAAGGCGTTGCACTGCTGAGCAGGAGCTCGCGGTTGGGGATTCCCGGCTGCGGCGGCCCCTTTTCTGATCGAGGCGAAAAGCAAAAAAGCCCGTGTGTATGAGATTTCGGCGCACGTTAAAGGTACCCAGGCGGTGAAAATATTCCGGAGCCCTCCACTAGGGCGCGCCTTATCGCCTGCGTTGCGTCGGCGTGTAAAACCCTACAATCAATCGATCAACAGCTTCCATGAAGCTTGAGTGTGTTTAAGCCGCTGTAAAAGTGACGCAGAAATGCTTTTTCCGCATTGTGCATCGCCAATTTGACCCAAACTAAACCGTTCTCACAGGAGCAATGCTTGTTTGCTGAATCAAAAACGTCATCAACAGATAAGGCTATTTCTCTGATTTTCAAAAAAAGACGTTGCCACTGAGCCCTTATTTCATGAGCAGAGATTGGTAACAGTTACAGTAATGCATTTGTGCCACGAAATCGTCCGGTAAAGCAGCGTGAAAACCGCACCCAGTTTTTCGGTAAAGGGCAGTTTTATGGCAGTCTTATTGCCTTGTTTTTAAGATTCCCTCGTTGTTGCAAACAGCTAGGCTAGTTTTATTATCATTCGGCCAATGTTTGGTTGGTATTTTGGGTGCGGGTTTGCAACGCACTTCTGCTTCCGATGACATTCATGCGCCCAACCTTTTACATATTCGAAAAGTGGCCGGGGCTTTCAAAGTTTGCCGAAAATGCTCCCATTAACGTTTTAAGTGTACAAAACATGAACGAATATACGAATTTACAATTTACATCACAAATAAAGCAGAGTAACCGTCCTTATCCGCCGCACAACCAGCATACCAAGCTCTTGAAAGGTTGCTAATAGCGTTGTATATATTGTATATGACCCGCCCATATGACCATCAATGATGAGCAGTTTTGCTCTGTTTGCAAATAGATTCACGTCCATATCACGAAGACTGTTGCTCACTCATCTTTTCCCTCACATAAGCTCTTTCTTTGAACCTGCTGAATTTAATGATTTCAACACATCGTCAACTCCCCATGGCAAATATAAATTTCCGTTTAAGTTGTGCGCCAACAAAACTTAACACTGAAACGAGTCAAACTCAAGGTTTGTACGCTTTTATAATCGGGCAGCGCATGAGAAACCAGTCGGACTTTATTGCTGCAATTTGCGGGGCTGCTGCTAAAGGCGTATGCTGGTTACTTTTCTACCACCTGTTACAAGCTACATGTGGCCATGTACGCCAAAAAATATCAGCAAAAATATTTAAATTTTATTACACAGGTAAGCTTAAAATATAGCTTCAAATGTGTTACGTGGTTGTTTGCAAAATTGTGTGTAAGTCCAAAATGCCCCAAAATGGTCCCGAATATTTACGTTCTTGTTTGTATTGGCTATTTAAAAACCTACTGTCTTTTAAATTCCGAAGCATCTAGCACAGATTCCGGGGAAATAGGCGCAACAGAAGATGAATGCAGAAAATTGTTCAACAAAATAAGGAAAAAGAAAACTATGCTCGCTAACTTGCTCAAAGTCACTGGCACGAAATCTGCAATAACATGAAACGTAACCTTGACATGTGGACAACGTGGTACATTTTGAGATACCTCTTGAACCCCACTAGCACAAAAAAATGGAATCATTGGCTCACAGCAATCTTAAAACGTCCAGGGTACTAATGAGGAATTAAATCGATAGAGTTTGCTCCATATATATTCCAGCCTCAGACGCTCAGCCACTTCTACGATATGACGATTCACCCAATAGAGAGGTAGATGCCGCCATAACAATGCGGAAGGGCGCTGCGCTCTTCTGTTTATCCGGCCAGGCTCGGCACCGGGGCCAAATGGAGTGACCAATAAAATGCAGCGCAACCTTCTTTATCCCTCAGTCTTGGCTCGCATGACTTAACAAAACTTGTTGAGCTGGTTGGTTCATGCGTTATTGGAATAGCGAATAGAGCGCTAAGTTGACGAAGACGGAGTAAGACACAACCCCATACAGGCGCCAACTTACAACTGTTTATGCACGAAAACCACGCTTAGTTATACACATGCCAATAGCACAGATTCAAGATTACTGCCAGGAAATAAGCTTGGGACGACTCACAGATAAAATAGTAAGAGTACTTGACATGTGGGCACACACGCGTACTACTACTACAGACAAATAACCATGACGACTAACGCACATTCTACACTAGGAGAATATTAGCTGTCTTTATTCAAAAACAGCTCCTTATCACTAATTGATAGTTACGGCTTGCTGACGCAGCCATGACCCGCTTTTTTGATGAAGTAAGCCTCCATTAACTCCTTTTCAGTCTTGTTTCCTGCTTTCTTAACGAAGGTCGTCTGGTCCAAAAATGGCGTGCAAACGCATCGCTTACAGTGCTCCGCGAAGTGACCGCCGCTGTTGATCTTAACAGCCAGCCGTGCGCTCTAGCCCGGTCGTTGAGGCAGCGGCCCGTACGCCCAATGTACACATTCCCGCAGTTCACCGGGATACCATACACGACGTATCTAGCACAATCTGTGTAGCGGGTGGCGTGCTTCTTCTTGCATGTTGTTGGTGGCTAACTCACCATCAAAGGTTAAATCTTAGCCTGCTTTTAGGGGCCGAGAATACCATGCGCACATTGTTTCTGGCCGCGACCTTCTTAATATTGTGCGATAGTGTAGCAGGTATGGTATAACCTGCACTTTCATGATTTCTTTTTGATTGTGCTTCTTGCTGCAATGTTTTAGCCTCTGCAAACGGCTGTAGAAAAATAAAAAAGAGCTGCCTTTTAATAAAGTAAGCTTATGATCAACCAGTGTAAAATGTGCGTTAGTCATCATTGTTATGTGTCTGTAGTATCAGTAGTACGCGTGTGTGCCGTCGTGTCAAATGCTGTTACTATTTTATCTGTGAGCCGTAACCCATGTAATTCTTGCAGTATACTTGAATCTGTACCATTGACCTTTGTATAAGGAAGCATGGTTTTCATGAATAAACAGTTGGAAGTTGGCGCATATATGTGGTGTGTGTTTCTACTTCATCTTCGTCTCTGCTTCGCACACCTTTTATTCTAATAGGCTCTCATGCAATACTTCAATTATTTTGGGGAACTCAGTGCACGCCCTGCCACATGAAAACATGCCCAGGTCATACTTATTACGAAACATGGAAGCACCTTTCTAAAGGCGCTATTTATTGAAAAGATCAGCTTTCAATTTCTTCAATTGGCAACACTGAAATGGCCACGGACATGGCCGAAGCTCAACGGACATGACCAAAGCGCCACGCACTCCGAAGAAAAATACAACACTGGCGTGCGTCGTCTGCTACATTTCAACACGATTCTCAATGATGGTGTCAACAGAGTTGTTATTATTGCACTCACATTGGAATACGAGGCATTACATTGCGTTCGGTGGGCTAGAGCTTGAAATATCCGACCCATATCACACGCTTAGCAAGGACAAGTACCGCCATCCCGCCGTAACCAGTGACGGCGCAGTCACATGGTTGCCTGAATGCGTGCATATTTATACAGGGTATTGATCATCTCCGATCCGTAATTATAACGTCATGTGTTGCTAAGGTGCTGCACCACATCATCTGCGCCCCGTCTAACACTCCATCTCAATTGCATCAGCGCCGTTCCATATTGCATGATTGGCTTCCGTCACCAACTCTCTGCTCAGGATTTCCATCTACAACTTTCACGTGAGGTAGTCACACCTTCAGCCCGACATGACACTGCTGCCATTCTGGCGGTGGATCTCACCAAAACATTCGACCCAGTCACCCACACTCCCATCTTGAGTGGCGTCGAATCAATATACCCTGGAGAGCGTGTGTACAACTACGTGCGTAACGTTCTAATGGTGCTCGTTAAAATATGGGAAATTAAATCTGACGTGCTAACTCTTCCTTCCAAAGAAACCCAACAAGAGGCTGTTCTGTCGCCTCTATTGTTTAATACGCTTCTCCTCAACATCCGCAAGAAACTTGGAACAATGCCGCACCTTCACTTCAGGTGATAGGCGGATAATATCGCGCTTTTGATCACTGGTGGTAGCGACGCTGCCATTGAAAACGCACTACAGCAAGGTGCCCGTGTCGAGGATGAGGAAGCACAGTCTCCCCTGCAAATTCGGAGCTTCTCCTCCTACCTGCAAACCGACGTCTCAAAATTTTTTCGACATCAAAATTTAACTCAATTGGCATTTCATGATAGAGGTGCGCACCCTCAAGCTCCACGGTCTTGTCATTCAGCATAATCGCACCAACAAACAAATTCATCTCGCAGTTAGACTCACACGCTATTCCGACAATTGGACTCATCCGACAAATTCTCGCACGTCGCTATGGTCTCAAGGAGACGGAGAGGTTCACGCTTGTCCAAACGTTTACCATATAGTCCAGTAACATATTCTCTCCCCTACATTCGAAGTTCAAGTGCAGAAATGAACAAAATTATTGTACCACCAAAAAGACCTATAAAGCTGCACAAATTGATATGAATGCATTCATTGCCACGCTTCAGCAACTCGAGGCTCATAATACTGCCCTGAAACTGGTCCAGGCAAATAATATCAATCAACTCCATCGCCTGTCAAGTGCGTCCACTGGACAACATATTCTGGTCCACCTTGGTATCGGGACCCCACTCTGTTCCGTAGAGGCTACCCCATTCGTCGGTCTATCGAAGACTGTCTCCGGATCCTCCCTCTTCCGGGGAACACCCACCCCACCTACCAGCTAGGGAGAAGGAAGTAGGGAGCGCGGGCACTCACCAAGAAATTCCCCATCAATCCTGACATTCTGTACTTGGATGCCGCGGAACACCGCCATCACGAAGTGTTTTCCCTCGCAGCAATTATTACCCCCAATGACCCCTCCTCACCCGTACCTTCTCTAAGCGACCGCACCACAGCACCCCTTTACCGGCAGAGGAGGTGGCAATACTGCTCGCAATAACAATTCATCGATCCGAAAACGGCCATCCAAAACTAACTTCGCCTGCAGGCCCATATTGTCAGTGGAGTCCAACATTATCCTTCGAAATCCCCCGTCTTCCCTGATAGACATCGCCTGGATCCCGGAGCACACTGGTAAGTGGGGGAAATGATGCAGCACGAAACGCCGAACGAGTATTCACTATCAACGCTGGGGCCAGCTTCGTCTCCAACCATGGCACCAGGTCAGCCAGGGATAAGTTAACCACGTACCATGATATCATTGCGCATTACTATCTCTCGCGCCATCGATACCCTTTGCTTACCCTGAGCTAACCAACAATGAGGAGTTCTTATGGCCACCACCGAAGAAACACCTTTTGCTGCCGAGCACTACTGCCTCGAGGTTACCCCTCGCAATTCCCCCCGCCGAATTGTCCACTCTTTGGGAACCCAGCCTTGCTGGTCCAGTCTATATGGACTTGTCCTCAAGATCGCTTTCACTCCATTGTTAAGCAAGAGCAGTAGGAGGGAGCGCTGGACATCTCGGAACCAGAGTTTTAGATAATTCTACTCACCCGCGCGGAAAATGTCGCCGGACACATCAAACCGACGGCCACACTACTCCCAAAACACGCTAAAGGTTGAATAAAGTGATCAATCTCTGTTATTTTCAAGATTGCTAACCGACATGGTGGGATTTGTACGAAGCCACGTTGGTAAAGCAGCGACCAAGCTACGTCGACCATCAAGCCCCGTTCCTGTATAGCTCCTGTGGGCTAACAACCAAGGACTTGGTGCGATCAGTCGCGTTGTGTAATTAAAATATCCCAAAATACACCACCAATCAAGCTTCCGGGCACTGCATCAACGTATCTTTACGACGGCACCAGCAATCTGCTTTCCTCTTCTAGGCATATATGTATATTCATATTGTCCGCGCAGACGTCATGGGTGCTTCATAACTGTTACTGGAATGGTCAATTCCACCTATCAACTCACAATCAGTGGGTCACATGTTCGAACCTCACCATCTTCTACATGTCCTATCCTCGCACCTAAATTTCCTCGATTTTGGGACGGCTTCGCGGTGAGGCTGCGAGGTCATTAAACGCGCCCTTCAAGTCTCTCGTGTCCGAGTCTTGCACACACACACACACACACAACACACACACACACGCACACACACACACACACACACACACACACACACACACACACACACACACACACACACACACACACACACACACACACACACGCACACACGCACACGCGCGCACACACACACACAGCTATAAGGTGAAGCAGGCGCCTGCGTTCGTCCAGTAGCTCCTTTTGTCTTCAATTGCAGTGAAAGAAGAAACATTTGAACGAAATTCAAACTAAAAAACGAAAATAGCGTAAGGAGATTCCTCCGATATTATCATGTTTGCAAGCTGATGCTCGTACAATTAGAGGAGCACGCGCACTTAAAATCTATTCACGTGCATTTCTTTCGCGTGTACAGGTCCCCAAATCTGTGTTTGTTCCGGGTGAACGTTTTGAGCAGCTCGATAGAGCACATTTCGCCGTGCACTGGCCATTTGTGTTGGTGCAAACTGCAGTGCAAAAAGAAGCTGTAGGGTTTGAAAACATCCTCTTTCCCTTAAGAATTTTCTGTGCGTTAGTAAGTAAATTCTGATGATCTGAGTGGCATTACTTGTAGTTACAACCGTAGAGCCGCGGCAAAGAAGGCAATTTGTGTTACAAGTTGCTGTTACATCAAGTATAAAATTCGTGATGTGTTTTAACGCTGTCACAATCCTAACATAGAGCGGATATTTTGCCCTTTCCTAGAAATTTGGCAGTTTTGAAAGTTGAAGTTTACTAATTTTGCTGAGGTGCCGGCTCTGCGCTACACAGAAAATAATCCGCGAAGTTACGCAACAGTATCACAAATGCTGACAAAGCTGTAGTAGCTTCGTGGGATCAATTTACTTGTTTTGCCAAAACAAGTTCTCAGATTTTTGTTTAGTATTTCATTGGCAATGCCAGGAGTAGTCATTACGGATGCAAAGGTCGTGTTGTAGGATTCACCTCGCGCTTTGTGTCATTTAGAGCATGTTCTTCGAATGCTGGCTTAGGTGAACACAACGTAATAAGCGGTATGTTTGGGTGATTTGGTATTTCATCCTGAACGTTAAATGTGCAAAAAGTCAACAACGGAAAATTAATAACAGACGGCACAAAGTGTTTTCCTCATGTCTGCTTATTTATTGACCTCGTGCCTTTTTGTTGAACGAAACATTAAACTTCAAAGCTGTAAGTAAAGATGAGTATCTGAAGTGGCGAACTTTGAAATCTAAGCGGGGGAACACAACTCGCGGAATAAATATAATGAATAACACTCTTAGCTATTGCAATATTGGGAAGTATGCTAGAACAAGGAAAGTCACCCAAAGTAACAACTTTACGTTGAGTAGTCATCGTTGGGAAACAGTAGACGGCTTAGTTGCTAGACCACTAGAATACGCGTAACCGCATGCCAAGCTATCTTGA
>JABSTR010000128.1:0-42622 GCA_013339765.2 Haemaphysalis longicornis
TCGCCTGAATAGTAAGAGTTTTAGCAGTCCGTGTCGTTACGTTCGTTGACGTTGCTACCGGGTTAACCGGGACCCGACTGCGCATGCGCGCGTACGTACCGGGTTCTTTCCGTGGAGTGAGACGGAAAACGTGTTTAGCACTCCGTAGCGTCGTACCGTTCGTTCCGTGTGACGGCTGATTAGCCGAGTTGTTGCAAAAAAATCCACACGCTAAAAATACGTAAATAAACAACGCAGTTTCCCTAAAGCATTGCAAATCTAAAATAAATTGCGCTCGGCCGGACGCATTGTGGAGGCAGGGGCTGCGGCGGCGGCGGCGACGGCACCAGAGCGAGCGCAGGCAGCGTTGCTCGAGGCAACGCCGTCTGCTCGAGGTTTCGGTGGTTTCGGTTGTGATCGTGTGCTGTCCGAAAAAAAAAAAAAAAAAAAAAACGTGCGACCGGCTAACGGCGGCGCTAGGAATACGCCCCCCCCCCCCCCCCCCCAAAAAAAAAAAAAAGGTGTTTTGGTAGCCAAAAGTCACGGCGGGCTTTCAAGGAATGAGGTGGAGCTGTTCCTCAGCTGTCGGAAAAGTGTCCTCGCCGGTGTGTAGTACGTACGACTGTGCCGCGCCCATTCACGCCGGTCAGCATAGTTGCGGTTAGTGCTGTCGGCGCAGTTTTCTTGCTTTTATCGCAGGTATCTACCTGACTGCAGTAGGAAAGCAAGCTAAACGTAAGGGACAGATGGGGCGGTACACCCCTGCAAGTAGTCGCACACATGAGTGTTTTGGCGTCGTCCAATACGTTGTTTTGTTTGTTACAGCTCAAATGGTGAGGTGCAACAATAATCGCAGGCTGAATAACAGAAAAACAAGCAGCTGTGTGCAATGCAGGCAAGCGCAACTCCAGTTATTCTGCTTTTACGTTCAAGGTGCACTAATCATGGTGAATTGTAAATTTTAGCTTGCAACCAACTTTTACAATAAAAAGTATTTGTTTTGTGCAGTTTAAAATTTATTTACAATATTTTAAAACACGGTTCTGCTAAAACACCGTTCTCACAAAAGAAAGTGAACAGAACAGAAGGCAAACTTCACGGCAACATTCACATAAACAACCCAAACGAAATTATAACACTGGCACCATTGTGCGCATTTTCCAGTTTCTGGCTTAGTCTTTGTAGAGCCCCGTGTGTCATCGGTGTGGGTGCGTTTACAGCTTCGCAGTCCAACCACCGCGTTGATTGGAGCCATTTTTTTTAAATAAACGCTTGTTATCACACGTCAACAGGCCAAACTTTTCACACGAACTGTAGCTAAGTGTGTGCATTTCGAAGTAATCTCTCTCGGAGAAGCAGAACAGCCTTCAACACATCAATAATCAAACCTCACCCGCCACCCTTTGAAGACAAGGTGAAGCTAATACAATCTGGGGGATTGGAGGACTCGAGTAGAAATTACTCCTTGAATTAAGAGGATATAGGTATTTTTGTAAAGTCCTAGTATTCCAGCAACTTCTATAGAATGAATGCGGGTGTTACACGGAAACTCAAAGCAAAAGTTCACTTGTGGAACACCGCACACAGTCTGACACAGTAGCCCTGTACTACTCGCTTCCGGCCAACTATATTGGCATGTATATCTTCAAAGTCCACCAATGATATGTCTTCAGCCTCATGGGTACTCGCAACTCCGTTGTCAGGTGGCAAAGAAGAGTGTCGCACACGCAGCACCCGTTGTGAACACCGACTTATCCCCGTGAGCACGCAAACTTCGCAACGGGAAGGCGCGCGCCGCGGTCAGCAGTTCAGCCGGCTCAGCCACGGAACAGGGAGGATTGCGCAACTCGCTCTTCGTTGTCTCAAGTCGGGACAAAATTATTTGGGCTTACTTCCGGAATAACGGAGCGGAAGTCACGTGATGTTGACTGGGCCGCTGCCCCGTCAACATCACTCCATGGGGCAGCGTAAACGTTGCGTCTGATACTATGCATTAACAGTGTTAGGAAATATTCTAACAAAAATTTCTCTCTGTTTATGATATTTTATGGCAATAACTATGAAGTTACCGTAACACTGTAACTTTGATGTTCCTAGATACGGAAACTGACTATAAACTCTGGCTCTCATCCGCTACCTCGCAAGCTCGAGGCAACGCCGTCTGCTCGAGGTTTCGGCGGTTTCGGTTGTGATCGTGTGCTGTCGAAAAAAAAAAAAAAAGTGCGATCTGCTAACGGCGGCGCTACCAATACGCCCAAAAAAGGTGTTTTGGTAGCCAAAAGTCACGGCGGGCTTTCAAGGAGTGAGGTGGAGCTGTACCTCAGCTGTCGGAAAAGTGACCTCGCCGGTGTGTAGTACGACTGTGCCGCGCCCATTCACGCCGGTCAGCGTACGTAGTGGCGGTTAGTGCTGTCGGCGCAGTTTTCTTGGTTTTGTCGCAGGTATCTACCTGATTGAGGAGTAGGAAAGCAAGCTGAACGTAAGGGACAGATGTGGCGGTACACCCCTGCAAGTAGTCGCACACATGAGTGTTTTGGCGTCGTCCAATACGTTGTTTTGTTTGTTACCTGGTCCCCCCCCCCCCCCCCTCCCTTGCATAGTACGCGTGCCTGTGTGGACACAAGGTCGTTGTATAGTATCTCACTGTATCTGCTCTTGAAAGGTAGTAACTCTGAACTTCTGTGACTTGATCGTACTATACTCGGTGACAACTTAAGAACGGCGGCGGTACTCGCAACTTCGTTGTCAGGTTGCAAAAAAGAGTGTCGCACACGCAGCACCCGTTGTGAACACCGACTTAAGCCCGTTTTCTTTTGAGTCCGACAAGTCGGATCCAACATGTCGGGTCCGACTTGTCGGTCCGACACGCGAGTTTGTGTCGGGCGGCCGTTTTCTTTTGCGTTCGGGAGCAGGACCCCGACAGCAGTGTCGGGCCAAAGACGTCACTTGAATCGAATATTGTGATTGGTTCGTCCGACCTTATAGTACTTTTTGTTTACGCTCAAACAGCTATTATGGTCATTTGAGAAAATTTGAGTTTATTTCCCTCAGCATGGCGCGAATGTTGATCTCGCTAGACTTAATCAGCCTGCAGCCGTAACGTCTATGTAGACGCAAGCGCATTGGAGAGCTTCCCATAAACCAGTGCATGCCCGGCGATGCTGCAGCTTGGCTCGGGCAGGGTCACTCTGGCTTGGATTATGAAGCGGCGACGGCGCAAAATCTTCCCGTTTTTCCGAATCTCATGCGGCAAGACTGTTCTTTGAAGCATAATCGCTCTCCCAGCAATGTAACATGCGTCCACGTACGTAGCAGCGCTCTATGATTACGCAGAAACAAGCTCTTGACCGTTCAGCGCATCGCATTCTGATACGGTGCGCACGGGCTGTCTATTTGCGTCGTTGCGGCAAATGTTAGCGCTTCTTTCGTCAATTGCAATGAGCACTGGTATTTTAAATTCTGCGACGCAGGGTACAAAATTTTGGTATGGGAATATCGGCAGCATAGTTGTTGCCTTAACATCATGTCCGCATCTCTTAAACACATATTTATGTACTCATTTTGCGATTACGCGCCTGTGGAACTACGACAGTCAGCGATCGTATTTAGGAACTGGCAAAAACCGGAGTAGTTCCACCGACCGTCACCGCAGTGTTTTCTTTTTTTTTTTTTTTTATGGCGATGCCGGCTTTGACCTTTGTGTTCTACAACGAGATTACCTTTTCTGGACGACTGTACGAAGGCTCCCATCCAGGTCAACAGTTTTACTAATAACTTCCACAGAAAACACAGCTAGGCACATTTAACGCTTTGCTGCATGTTTCAAGTACATTTGTTTACAGTTAATTATGCTGATTCCGACACAGATTTTGTTTGCAAATTAGCACAGGCTTAGAACCTGGTCCGGGGTTTGTAAAAGCAGGCGTCCGTACACGTCTGCATATGGTGGCCATATACCAGAACGCATGAGCGATTCATACAGCAGAATGGAAGTTTTTTTTTTTATCCCTCACAGGAGCAGGCCAGTCCCACCACCTGCACTTACTGAGGGTACCAGCCGTCTGGCCAAATTAATTTCAAAAAATCAATTCACATACTGCCTCCCACCCTCCCCGCTCCTTTCTTGCAGCCTGGGTTACTGCTTGTTCATCGGATTGGAGTGAATAGCTGACACTCTCCTCCTACTTCTAATGGTCCCCATGGTAGTGCCCTTGGTCTTTCCTTTAAATTTTCTGTAATGAATTATTTCCATTGTAAATGAGCCTAGACAGATTTCGCTATATGCTGGCAATTTCACTATTTCTTATAATATCCCCTCCTGGAGTCATGTGTGGGCTACGGGGTTAAAACCGGATGACTGCAGTCTCCCTTCATATCGTCAACAAAAAGAGTCCACTCACACTTTTTTACCCTTTTTCAGGAAAACTTGCCCGAAGCTCAGAAATGTACTCGTCTAGCTATTGTATAAACTAGCAACTTGAGCTGAAGTCACATATAAAAACCAATGTTTCCTCATCTTGTCATGAAGTCGGTTTTATAAATCATAAACTCACCGATACTCCAGCAAAAGTTAGATTACTTTTGTACCCTACTTTAATTTGATTGAAACTTCAGTATGCCTGCACCGTCTCAGACCCCTATAGAGGAAATAATATCGAATTGGTTAAAAAGGCTCTAAGAAAGGCTGTTGACTTTATTTATTCTAAATATAATTGCACAAATTCTTTTTGTGAGGTCATATAAGATTATGGGATTCGAATATTAGTCAAGGAGAAAGTTTTTGCATCTTACATTTGTTCACTGTTTAGAATTCTAACTATGGGCACACGGATTCTGTTAATGAGCTCATGCAAACTGGTGCGATTGAAACACTAGGGAAAAAAGAAATCTTAATGCCTTAAATTTTTTGCTGTTGTTATGCTACAAACTTGGCCTAGATACAAGACCACGACATACTTCAAAATAATATTCATCATTACCATTTTCATTCTTTCACCCGTTCTACACACCGGTTGAAATTTTTTTTTCCCACATGTATTATCGACTGGAAAAATACGCCTGAACATATGTCTTAATTAATTTGAATACATAGAAGCAAATGTTTAGTTTATTTTAACCTTTTGTTCTTTCTCATTGCTGCCACATGTTGTATGCTGAACTGCTGGTATCTATGATCTTGTTCACACCTTTATGCCCTTCCTTCTTGGGCCTCTGGTTCGCAGTACACACTTCAATAAAAATTTAAAAAATTAGTGACAAGGGCAGCTGGAGGTGCTGAAGAAAAATTGGCCTCACACTAATTGCAGAAGACTCACGGCAGAACACGACGTGTATACCCCACACAAAATAAAACTCGCCGATATAATTTTATTTCAAAACAAGACAGCTATGTACAAAAACAGATAGGCCCCAGATATTTATAGATACATGAATTATTAAGCCTTAGTTATAAACAAAACTGGCTGTTTTGTTAAGAGCAGTGATGCCTCAATGAGTTACCAAGATCTAGTTCATTTCCGTAATTTCCACTTATAACGCGGTCTTCTGTTTTGAAATGAAGCCTCTTTCGGCCAAAGTTAGGCAAGTAAAGGGACAACAAAATGAGTTCCTTTGTTTAATGCTACCAAATGTACTAAGTATTACAGAATTGAAACACACAAGGTTAAGTGAACAACACTGCATACAACAATAAGTTAAGTTTATGCAGACAAAAAAAAAAATCAGCACTATATGACGCTAAACTGCAGCACGGTTTATTGACATTTCATCGATAGACACACAACTCGTAATGATCAAGTAGTCCCATGCATGTTGAACCCTTTCATTTTGCACCATTCATATTTTTCTTCTCCTGGGTTCCTTAAATATAAATTGATACTTGAGCATCATCACATACACTATGTTCTTGCAATCAGTAAAAATTCTATGCACTCAACACCAATACAATGGCTTAGAGAGAGAGAGAGAGAATAACTTTAATGGAGACCAGCGATGTTAGCCGAGCCGTCGGGCTGGCTTGCTACGCTAAATGAGAGAAGAAAAACAAACAAACAAACAAAATAAAACGTGAAGACGAAAAGATGTCTTTTGATGCGGCCAAAATTTTCAATGACAAAACTTTGTCCAGTTCTGTGCTCCGAAGAAACTCCAAAGGAGCTTTGATTGCACGTGCAGCATGACTGGGACTCGACCATAAAGGCAAAAAGCAAAAATGCTCATGTCGAGATTTTGGCATATTTTAAAGATATTTAGGAGGTCAAAATAAATCCAGAGTACTTTAATACGGCGCGCCTCATAGTCCAAGTGTAGCTTTGGTGCATTAAACCCCATAATCAATCAAATCAATGTAACCAGTTGAGAGGTAGAAAACACAGTTCATTTGCAGCGCCTTGCTTTATCTTTTTGCAAAAACACATGCCCGCTGCCAATAAAGCTGCAAGTTACTATAACGCCAATACCATCAAAGTACTCCTCATAAAATCAAACGCTCTTACAATCACAGCTAAAACAGTCAGCTTCCGACCGTTCTAGTGCCCTTTTCCACTTCTCCCTACGCTTGGCGCCAGACAGAAGACAAAAGTGCTACACCCGTTCATTTGTGCCTCTGCACCTGGAATGGCAGGTCGACACACAGCCCAATCTAGGCATTCTCGAGCTCAGGACACCTGTCGGTTACTTTATGCACAAAGCGCAAGCACATGAGCTTAGTGCAACAGGGATGGTGTAGTGGAAGAACCACGTAAGGCAGACCGAGGCCATTGCTGCATGAAATGGGGCTGAAAGCTGTAATTGCGCGGGAGCCTTCCAGATGATGATAGTGATGTTAGATAAATGATTTGGGAAATGAATACTGAAGACATTAGCTCCACAAATGGCGTTGCTTGCTGCGTCAGATAGGGTGAACACAGTAAATGAAAAAAAAAAATCTGGAAAGAGTACGTAGAAACAATGAATAAGAGGGAGAATGAAATAAATCAGGAACATTTGAAAAAATGGCAGTAGTAGGATAACAGATCTCAGGATCTCAAAGTTATAGAACGTCGACCAATCTAGAGCCTTTGTCCGTAGCGCAGTGTCAGCATGACTGCTACAGTTCACAAAAGTGATTCAGTTCTGAAAAGTTTTTTCGTAGCAATCGCACAAGAGTTCTTTTCGCTGTCTCGTGTTGGGTTGCATGCTGCGTGCAGTAGCACAAGAAATGACACATGTTCTCTTTCATAGAGTAAGGGCGTTCTGCATTCTGCAGCCCGTCCAGCCTCTGAATAAGCGTTTTGGAAGAGGGTGTTCACTTTGTGGAGTGATTTTTTTAGTTTATTTTTTGATCTTCTGCTGTTGAATGAAGCTAGACCCTCAAGCAGGTGGACAAAAGGCTGAAAGTTGGTACACATAAAAACTGAGTGGAAGAAAAATGAGAAGTGAGCAAATGGTGTGTTAAAGCCAGGGCCTTTGACACTTCTGAAACCTCTACCAGTTGGTATACAGTTGTTCATTTATTTTTAAGTGTGATAGTATGACCACATGTTAAGCTTTTTTGCACAACTTCAGCGTCATGCAAAAAGTCAACGAAAGAGGGCATGCCATGCAGTGAAGCTAGAAAATTTGAATGTCATGCGGCAAAGCCAACTTTTACTGCTCAATTATTCCCAAATTTTCAATACTCGAAAACATTCAGCACTTTGAATGATAAAAGTGCACTGCAAATCAAATAGCAAACAGCATTCGCAAAGTGTTTGAAATTTCAGAAATTTCCACGCCTCTATTGTATTTTTCTGTGTTTGGCGGGACCATCAAATAAATGGATGGACATTAGAAGAAGGCGCTTCCTTGGAAGCCAATGTCACTATACCACTTGATAAGGCACTTTCTAAACTCCCCAGAATTGTGTCAGGACTACCGACGCTGTGATCAAAAACTACGACCAGCTAGGGATAGCAAAACTTACGGACAGTACGAGTGAAGCTGATGCCGTTTACTACATGCTGCACTAGGCTGTTGCACGTTACTCTCCCAAGCTTCAGGTGGTTTTTGACGTTTCATCGCACAGTAACTCACCGAAATATTTCAACAACTTTGAAAGTGGACTGAACCTGACCTCCGATTTAGTCAGTCTATCGGTGTATGCAATGGGCTTTCGAATGCGTGGTGGTGCTATTTGCTTAGCTGCACCGATGCCATCTGCACGGTTGCATTTTGCCGCATGGGCCGCGGCCGTCGTCTCCACCTGAAATAAAATGGGCACGCCTGATTCGGTACTGATTAAACCCATCATCGATAGCTTCTTTGCGAATTCGTTGCCTGAAGTCAGATCATCTTCAAGTACTGCTCTAGCTACCGCTTCAAAACAGAAAAAAAAAAGCGAAACGCTTGCTTTTGTTGTGCGGCCTGCTTTCGGATCTGCGGTTGCAGAAGTGTGCACAGCACAGTCCGAAATTTCGAAACAAAAACAATGCTGACTACTCCTTGTGACAAGGCATTCGCAAACCCACGAATCACGCAGAAAAAAACACTGCCCACGCGAACGTTCTTACCAACACCACGCCGCAAACCACGTTTTGCATCGGGAAACATGCTGCCTGCACGGCAGAATGCAACTGTGGATATGGTGTCGGGGCCGTCGTGTAGGTAGCATTGCTGCACGGCCAAAAGCCCAGTGCATACACCCTATTGCTGAACTCCCGAAGACACCAAGTGGCGCAAAGGTCGGATATCAAACAAACATTTTTAAAGGTTGGCATAAAACCGGTGGACAAAGATGCATTGCGTTTCCTGTGGTTTCAAGCAATACCAAAACCGGGTGTACCACTTTCACCAGTTTTGACTTGCTGTATGACCCGCATCCCTTTCAGAGTGATGGCTAACCCATTTCTACTTCCCGAAATGCTTCAACACCACTTAAACAAAGAGCAGTACCCTCAAACTGTGAGACATACACGGATGACGTGCTCACAGGAGCTGGAAGCGAGAAAGCTGCCGTGAAGCTGTACAAAAATGCCACTGAAATGTTTGAAGCAGTAAAATGCTATTCCAGTGATTTCAACGTGACTCCCGGGATACCATGCATCTCGGTTATTTGTCGGGTGTGCTGAAGGTTTTGCGACGTACGTGGGACCCGTGTGCCGACCACTTAACATTCTCTCTATGTATGGATTGTATTCATGGCATAGAACCATTCACAAATTGGCCCATGCTACAAACAACGGCGTGGATATGTGACCCACTAGGGCGCAACGTGAAAACTTGGAAGTGTTGGTAAGCATGTTGAACCCTAGCGTAAACGACATGACAAAGCAGCGCTTCGTGTGTCCTGTTGCTATCGTACTGCGTCTTGTCATTTGCGCTGAAGTTCAACATGAACCACTGGGAAGGGAGGGAAAGGGGGGGGCTTTCTTTTTTCATTGTCCATGCCAAGGTCCTGTTCCACGAAGTGTGGCGTAAAAACATCGACATCAACACGCTACCTAACAACAGCACGGCGGCCTGGAAGGTAGCTAGACGGACTCCCTATCTCCCTGAGGTTCAAGTACCCCGGTACTACAGGTCGCAAACAAATGGAGGGAGGACGGACTGCTTTCACATTTCTCCTGATACCCGTCCAATGCCATATGAGGCAGTTGCCTACCCCACCCTGGAGGGTGAAAACGGTACAAGATCGACAACTCTGGTAAGCAAACAAAGGGTTGCACCAGGCAAGGAAATTACACTGGCGAGACTGGAACTGATGGCATGCCTGCTCGCTGGTCGATTGTGTGGCTATATTTTTGGAAGCCCTCAAGCAACAGCCATCAAACATCTACCTGCGGACAGATTCAACAACAGCACTCTATTGGATTCATGAAGATGTTGGCCGCTGAGAGCAGTTCACACGCAACTGAGTCACTAAAATTCAACGCCTCGCGAACAAGTGCGTATGTAGACATTATCCGGGAAGAGAAAATCTAGCTCGCGACATCCCAGCCATGCAGCTGGCCAAAAACGCCCTGTAGCGGAGCAAAGCACTGTGGATTTGTCCCGCATGCATATTGGGAATGAGTGGTTCCGAAAGCGATATACGATGAAATCGAACTAGGGGAAAGGAAGAAAACAAGATCATTGCCAGCGGCAGCATCGCCACCTACTGAGTCGGGCGTGATCGATCTGGAACACTACGGCAAAATCTTAAAGCTAATCAGAGTCACAGCTCGGGTTTTTCAGTTCATCACTAGAACCAAACAACAAAGCAGCAAATTGGGACCCCTCATATCCGACGAGCTTAATCAAGCTGAACGATACTGGATATGTTGGGAGCAAAAAGGGATTCTCAAAAGAAGTCACGTGTGCCGCCCAAGGAACACGAATTACCCCCAACTCCGCTTTAAGAATGTTCACTGATGATTGACAGTGCTGGCATTTTAAGAGTTCAGGGAAGACCACAACATAGCCAACTTTGGTGTGGCTTAAAGCAAACAACTATAACAAAAGCGTAAATGGGCATTTGAAAAGGTTTATGATAGAAACCATTTTGTGAACCCGGTGTGTAAACACTACTCACAGGAATATGTCATGACTGCATGATTACATTACAATAACCATGTGCTTCATTAGTAAAGGTACTTTTTCGGATAGTGGTGCATGGAAGCTTTACCTAGCGCATATATGCGGCATATGTAAACAAGCAACAGCTGCAAGTGAAATGACCACGAAAACTAGTCCCAAACGGAAACAGCATCTCGCATGAAGCACACATCACGTAACCAGGCAGTGCTGAACGCGAAAAAAAAAAGCACAGCCTGGACACACACTGCAGTTGCTGCACCAAGCACACTTGCCACCACATCACGCGGCCACTAGAATAGGCGAACTAGCGGAGCACTCACGACGCTGGTTTGGGAACGCCGCAGTCCACCAGCGGCACTAAAGCACTGGGAACACCCTCACATTTCAAAACGCACAAACACCGCCACACATCGCTACCAACTGCGCAGATATACAACGGGAAAGTTATGTAAAAGGTGCACCCCTCGGATGCGATGTGTTTCTTGCAGTATCGGAGCTAGCGGCGCCGCAGCTTCACAGACACACATTCAACTCCGGGAGAACTGCGACGCACCACACACGGCTGATCGCGAGAGCCGAACTTCGACACATCAAACAGATAACAGCACGGCGTACACACTTGATATGAAAAACTTGCACTGTACACAAGCGCTGACCGCCACTGCGCGTTGCTTTCACTCACAGTGACCATATTTTGAACGTTATCGATGATCCAAGCGCGGAGACAGACATTGACAGCTCGGAGCGCGCGAGAGCGGGGCCACGATGAATTTGGACTTATCAATCGTCTCGCGCTAGCGATGAGCACGACGAGCGTATCTCTACACAGTTGATAAAGAACGAAAACACGGCGAACCACTCTGCAGACGCTGGTACTGGGGCATTTCCTGCCTCGGCTCCACACAAAGCACGAACATTTGAAAAGACGAACGATAAACGCGTATCGCAGTACCGACTCAGGACCGGGGTGGTCTGTCGTGACTTCTGCAAGTCGTTGTCGTTTTTGATATCACAATCAAGTTGTGCGACGTACACCGTCCCCGCAGCTCGCCGCCGCCATGTTGCCGAAGGCCGATGGGCGGAGCCAACTCCAGCCGGACGGCCCAGCCGGACGGCTCCAGCCGGACAATTCGCTCGCCGAGCGAATTCGACCTCGGCGTCCAACTTGGCCCGACAGGGCCCCCCCGACAGAGCACGACAGGCCCAGCCGGACCATGTTGTGCTCTGTCGGACTCAAAAGAAAACGGGCTTTATCCCCGTGAGCACGCAAACTTCGCAATGGAAAGGCGCGCGCGCCAGGGTCAGCAGCTCAGCCGGCTCAGCCACGGAACAGGGAGGATTGCGCAACTCGCTCTTCGTTGTCTCAAGTCGGGACAAAATTATTTGGGCTTACTTCCGGAATAATGGAGCGGAAGTCACGTGATGTTGACTGGGCCGCTGCCCCGTCAACATCACTCCATGGGGCAGCGTAAACGTTGCGTCTGATACTATGCCTTAACAGTGTTCGAAAAAACTTCTAACAAAAATTTCTCTCTGTTTGTGATATTTTACAGCCATAACCATGAAGTTACCGTAACACTGTAACTTTGATGTTCCGAGATACGAAACTGACTATAAACTCTGGCTCTCATCCGCTACCTCGCAAGCTCGAGTGTTGGCGCAGGTGACGACATGGTCGCGCGCCGTTCACGTGGAGGAATGGCCTTGGCCTTGCCCGATTGAAGCGCTAGACACCTGTACGATTGGTACACGCGATTCGTATGCGAGTGATCGTTACGACTGTCACCACGACTAGTCGTACGCGTGAATTTGAGACACATGGCCCGATGCGGGTGTGCGCCTCGTCGGCGCCGCTCCGCCCACTGTTTTTGCTCCATGGTCAACTACGACGATCGCTGAGCTGAATTTGTAGATTCCACGCGTTTGTACGCAAGAAATCGATAAAGCAGGCAATCGTGAAGCGTTTTCTGCATCGGAAACAGTCCGCGCACACGCCGGTCGCGCCTGCCAGCTCGGCACACTCAGCGGCTCGAACCGGCGCAGACCACGGTAGCAACCACTTGTCGCTGCTCTTCCGAATCTATCTGATCACTAAAACGAAGTTCCACCTGCGAGAAAGTAGGTGTTAGTGTGGCGAAAAATTGTGCTAGGGATTGTTCTCAGGGCTTATTTTAAAAGCGGCGATCAGATATATCTGCCGCGATGCAAGCTTATGCTGACCGGACGTGGATGCCGCGGTGCGCGGTGCGGCGCGCGGCCGAGAGATGGCGATACCTGCGCGGAAGCATCCTCGATGCGCGGAACTCTTTGAAGGGGTCGCCGCCGCCATTTCTCGGGAGGCGCCGCCGCCAATCAGCCGACTAGGCGCGTGTCTCTGGTTCACCGCTAAAAATCGCTTTCGTTTCATAGAGACCCAAAAAGGCACGGTGAAGATGCGGGACAAGTGGCAGCCGACGAAGCACTCCTGCATATGCATGCAAAGTTTGCACATTTGGGGCTATTGTAGAAGACGCACGGGATGTTGGAGCATGATGCTTTTGCTTCGATGCAGGACGTGGCATATAAAACGAAAGCACGAAATAAGGCGCTCGTTGTACCTTTCTCATTCCCGAAGCGTCATGAAAGCCAGGCGTACCCAAAGCGCTGCATGACGCGTTATGCTCGTGTTTCTCCGTGTTGTCTCAACTTAAGAGTTGTGCGCTGGATGCCATCGTAGCCCGCCGATGCGCGTGGATGCAGGCCACGTCATCTCGGGAGCCTATATTGGCGTGCAGGCTCACTTTGGGATCCTGGCATGTCTGAAGCAAATGCTGCGCGCCTTTCCCAATCAGAGGTCGGCTGCGTGTTTTCGCGTACGGTCCAAAGCAGCGCCGGAGACAGAACGCAGCCTGAGCCCACATCCAACAATTTTTTCACGTCGTCTCCCCGAGTCAACTCACAAGGGCCATCGGTATCATTTTGAAAACCTGCCCAGGTGTCGAAGCTTTGAAACTGAATAACCACGCATTGCACAGAGCTACCGGTCGCGTCGCAGTAGTTCTCATGGTACCTACTATCACATTTGCTTCAAGGTAAGGCATTTAGCCAGGGTGAAATTTGAGTGCAGTTGGCCTTTAATGGCCATTCTAGATTATTTGGAGTGGGCCCTCGAAACTTCAAATGCCGGACATTCGCACTGACCAGTTCCCTTCCTTCGTGTACCACTTTCATCGCACGACAGCAAGTTCACGTATGTACACTGATTCTCAGGCTGCTCATCGGGCCAAATGCGCTAATGTTCTTTACACAGATCACGTGTAGGAAGCATCGAAACAGACGCAGATCCGGTCACCGATCGCTCACCAACCAAATAAAGTTTCACATGCCCTCTTCGGAGCCATGAAAGCATAGAGATAATCATGAAAGCCAGGCGTACCGGCGCGAAATACGAGTTTCCTGGATTCTCCCGCTGCGAGGCAGGCCGATCGGCCTGGACGGCTGGCATGTCACTTGCGCTAAATGGCTGTTTGCGCGACACGCCGGCAGGTGCTTTGTCGTCTGCAAGGGCGTTATTTTGAGTGCCTGAAACTGAATAACCACGCATTGCACAGAGCTACCGGTCGCGTCGCAGTAGTTCTCATGGTACCTACTACACATTTGGAAGGCATTTAGCCAGGGTGAAATTTGAGTGCAGTTGGCCTTTAATGGCCATTCTAGATTATTTGGAGTGGGCCCTCGAAACTTCAAATGAAACTGACCCCGTCCACCATCGTATGTACACTGATTCTCAGGCTGCTCATCGGGAATGCGCTAATGTTCTTTACACAGATCACGTACTGCAGAAGATCCTGCACCAACCGTGCCTACTACGTGAACGCGGTCACGATGTTACCATCCTCTAGGTCCCCGCGCATTGTGGTATCCCCGGAAACGAGAAGGCTCATAGATTACCGCTCGCTCATCTTTACACCGTGCTAGCCAAAGCCTCCGATACTCATTTTCGTCTCCTAGCTAGCCCACGCGAGCTAGCAGATCCGATGGCAGACAAACATCCGACCAAACAACAACATGCTGCCTACCTCAGAGCAGTTGGCAATCCACTCTTGATACCACCGCTCGCCTCGAAGTATTCACACGGCGAGAGTCTGTCCATGCTTTGGAGAATTCAGACAGGCACACTCCTTACTTCTTTTTTGCTGAACCGTTTTCGCAAGGGTGACACACCACCACCCGTAACTGGCCCCTGCTCCACGTGCAATTGCCGTACTGATCTCGATCACCTGTGCTGGGAGTGCCCCCTCTACATTCCAAATAGGCTTCGTGCCCTGGCCACCATAAAGCGGGGACCCTGGCCTTCTTCTCTCCGGACATGGGCCTGTCCGGATCCCGAGCCTCCGAATCGAGTAAACGAGATCTGGCGAGCACTTCGTTTGTTCCTTCAAGACCCTGCGGCGCCACCGGTTGGTGATCGGCTCCGCGACAGCCACAAGATTCAAGCGGCCCCCACTTAGCTGCCTCCTAAACGTCCGCTAATAATCCGGAGGCAGCCCTACCCTTTCCCTCTGCTACAACACCGTCTTCCTTTCCCCCGCAGTGCCTTCGGCACATTTAATGTGGAATAAATGTGGTTTTATTCATCTACAGACGCTAGCTAGTGCCAGATTCATCTCTAGTGCATATAGTAAGAATCTATATGGCCGAGAATAACATTTCGTTTGGTGAGCCTTGCACTCTGATTGCGCTACCAGCATCAACATATTATTGCTACATTTTTACGCATTCATTTTCCCTGCTGCGGCCACAAAGAGATCATTGAAAGTATTTTGATTGATCTGGAAGGAAAAGTGCATGATAGAGTACGAAGTTGATGGCACGGAAAAAAAAAAAGGACTGAATGGCATTCACTGAGCAATATCAACAACGGATGGTCTAACCGTTTTATCGTGAACCAGTAACCGTTATTTATTTTTTCTGTTCAGTACCGGTTCGGATTCCGCGGGCTCAAAAAATAACGGTTCTGTTTCGGGTTCAGTTCCGGCACGTTCGGTTCCAATTTCAGGTTTGGGTTCAGTTCCGGTTCGACACCCTGCTTTTTGGATAAAATATTATTGTGCTTCTGTAGACGCTTTATTCAATAAAACATATTTAGATCACCTTCATTAAAACTGCCTTTTTAGTTTTAATCTTGCGTAATGAATGGGCCCGTCAGGTCCACGCAAGGAAGCTTGATGTTCCACGCATGAAAAATGCATCAGTAGAAGAATGCAGCATGCACCATATTAGTGCATTATGTTCCTTCTGGTTTGTTAAAAAATACACATTTGAAACGGACACAGGGGCAGCTTGAATGCGCAACAGGGCACGTGCCCCCTGATGAATCAGCGAGCACTGAATAAACTCGAAAGAGGGCGAGAAGACAGGACAGCCTGTACAGACGGGTGTTTTGCCGGGGCACGCCAAATGCCCCGGCAAAACACTTCGCAACTCGGGAAGAATATTAGATGCGACGGCATCTCATTCACTCGCCTTGTCCCTCCATACGGCGTTGTCGTTGTCCGTCCACACCCCTCCCCCATTCTCCTCGCCGCGCGAGCTGCGCTCTCCGCCGCTCACCCCTTCTCCTCTCCGATAACGAACACTCTCTCGCGAGGGGCATTGGATTGGATTGGATTGGCTTGGCTTGGCTTGGCTTGGCTTGACTTGACTTGACTTGGCTTGGCTTGGCTTGGTTTGGCTTGACTTGGATTGTATTGGATTGGATTGATTTGGATTGTATGAATTGGATTGGATTGGATTGGATTTGGATTGAATTGGATTAAAGTGGATTGTGTTGGATTGTGTTGCGTCATAGCCGCGGCAGGGGGTTCACGGCACGTTTCACGTGATGGGAGAATCAACCTAAAGGAAACAACAACGGAACCCCCTATGCGTCGCATCTACACAGGGGTTCCCGCGAGAGGAGGTGGAAGTAATTTTTGGTAGTATCTTCATTACTTGGAACTCTATTCTCCCGGCAGCCGGCAGAATTTGAAAAAAATAATTTCTTCTGGCAGTCACCTCATATTGGCTATCTGAAGTCGCATGACAAGCGACAGTATATCTCGGCAGCCGAACGCGAACGACCGTTAGAGCACCGGCAATGTAGTTATCTCCTATTAGTGGTTGGAAATTGAGGTCTTGACATTTTAGTCATAATTTCCGCACAGAAAGTAACGACCGAGGTATAACGTGTACGACAATAGGCTCTCGCGCAATCTCTCACTCCATGTTAGGATAGGGAGCCAATGCCTGCTCGAGCATAGTGTTTTAAAATTTCATAAATAGGCGCAGTTTGATAGTTGCGAAATTATTTTAATTTGGGGGCTCAATTCAAACTGAAGTTGAAAATTGATTGGGAGGTGTTAATGTAAAGCGTCTATGGCATGATAAACGTGCAGGGAGGTTCGTAGGGAAGGAATGCGGTGTTCTCGCTGCGATGTCGTGTACTCGTCTTCGAAAGTTCGCCATTTGAGCAAATGTCCCGAAGATATCGTGGCATAATTAGTTGGTGCGGAGGCCGTTACGCAAGTCGCACTTTCCCGGCATCGGTCTCATGGATTTGTGAAGCACTCGATTGTCTTGACCTCGCGTTCTCTGTAACAGAAAATAAAGGCATAAGTAAAATAAATACTAACGAAGCAGCAGAGCATTTGTTGCAGGTTGTTACCGGCAGTTTTTAACGTGAATTTCGAGAGCCAATAGATGTGACCACCGTGAGAAATTATTTTCAGGAATCCCGCCGGCTGCAGGAAGTAAACTGCTGTATAACTTACTTGGACAACCTGATATCAGCAGGGGGCGAAAAATCTGGAGACATCGCCGCATTTGCTTTACATTTACTGCATCCCACAAAAACAGGGTGGGAACGAGCAGAAAATCAAAACGGAGCCCTGCAAGCCAGTTAATTCTCAAATTTCGACAACTTCCGCAGTAAACCTGAGCTTTGGCATCGGTCCGTTGAGGAACATGGACTTCAATGGAGACCCGATGGATATTCTGGCATTCGTTGTATCTCAATATCAGTCTCACCCTGCAAATGGTCATAATATCCCCCGCGACAACGTGTAGTCCATATCGAGCGTTCGTTTTGCGCGATTCAGCAAGCGCAAACGTAGCTTCGTTTGACGATGTCGACAACCTTCGGTCTTAACTCAGTATGCCGTCTCTGAATGCAAAAAAAGTGAAAAGGAAGGGCGAAGAGTTTTCACCGAGATAGCCACTTTGCAATGCGCGCGCTTGTAGACGCATGGTACTTTTACAGATGTTGAGTGTAACGGTGGAGTTCCGAAAACAAGATCGAATTTTTTATAATCTTGTTTTGCAACATCATTTAACTTCACATAGTTGTGCGGTCGGAGCAATTCCTGTGTCTTTGATCGTTCTGTTTCACAAAATGTTGCTGTTGTGTAACGCAGTAGTTTCTTGTCATGTGGGACCGTTAATAAACATTTTGAAGCTTGTAACCATTAAGAGCAGAAAAAAATTCTTTTATATGATATCCCTTGGTTGCTGTGGAATATATATTAGTGTAACGATTTCCCACCGACCCCAATCCCCCTCCTGCCGCGGCGCAATGAGTTGGCCCCCCTCAAGACAAAATCCTGCCGACGTCCATGGCTTCCAGCGTTGGGATTATGCGTAGTTTCTCGGCTTGAGGGAGCCGCCGTTTTAGTCGGTATACAAGCCCAGCGCTTAGGGATAAAGCAAGGGAGTCACCGTCGTAGCTGTATGTGTGGAAACATGTGTGGACCCCAGACGTCCCCTATAAGAGATGACGGCGGTCTAGACTCGCTAAGGCGAACAACCGCCTTCTTCGGTCGGCCGCATCCATTGCTGAGTGACAGCCCCTATGCCACATGAGCCGACGCAGCGGCGCGTGCCTCGACCCGTACCTTGCACGCTTACGGCCGCGTCGCCTGCCCACGCTGCCCCATCCTGGGAGCACATCAACTTTCAACCCGGTATGACCCGCAGCTCCAGGCGTAAGCATACGAACGGCGCTTTCGTAGCTACGTCGACTTCACTTTCCATGGCAGTGGGTCGTGGAGGCCACCCTTCCACACGCCCACATAACAGGGTGCGCTTCCCGAGCTACACCGCGAGCTTCGAGCTATACATACCACAGACGCTTACCGTCACGCTTCGACAGTTGTTGACAGTAAACAGAGCTGAGAACCGGTACCGGTTCGCTGTGTGCGCTCTGCATGCGTACGCGCCCAACCTGTACGCGTCGTTCTCCGCATGCACAGTCACAGCGGTGAACTGCGCTCGCGGTCTACCGTACACGGCCCGCACTCCACTCGGCTCTATCTGTATAGTCTACAGCAGGACGTTGCGATATGCCGATTGACGCCCTTATGAAAAGCCTCCTCGGTATCCCTCATTGATTGATTGATTGATTGATTGATTGATTGATTGATTGATTGATTGATTGATTGATTGATTGTGGAATTCTTTTTTTGTCGGGGTGATCATATGTGCCATCTCCCAAAGAAGCTAATGCTTCAGCGTTTAAACTATTCTCAGATTCAGTAAACTAATCAATCAATTAATAAACCCTAGTTCATTACTTTTTATTATTTCCTAGCATTATTTGTCGAGTACCCCCCCCCCGCGGGGACCTTGTAACACCCTGATTTTGCACAAAAATGAATATTTGGCGGAAGTAACACGTTTAAAGGAGCCATGAAAGCAAAATACAAGTTGGGTTCATTTGAAAGACTGCTTAGTCCCGATAACAATGACACCAGTATCATCGCAATCTTCGAACAAATAACGGAGATATTAAAGAAAACGTGTGAAGCAGTCGCGACCCCCTAGCCAATTTCCCGCAACTTTTCTATGACGTCACGGAACCTTGTTTGTGCGATTGAATTTCTCTGAATTTCTGCAGAAATTCAGAGAAAGTCTGAATTGAAAATGAAAGTCTGCAGAAATTCTCTGAATTTCTGCAGACTTTCATTTTAAATGCTATTAATCGTCCTATTACAGGAAGACTCCAATTAAATTTGTTAGTAACTGGGAGTGGCGTTTATATTTAACATAACCTCTGCTTTTCTTCTACCAGAGTTCCCATCTTATTTTAGTAACCTAACCGCCTTGTATTTTACTGTGTCTGGGCTACCTTTAAACCCTGAAGATTAGTGCAGGAGGATATTCCCCTCACATGTATTCACTTGTGCATGTAAGTTTTATGCCTTCATGGTGGCGTGATTTTTAACTAATCTCTTTTTCCGGTTTACATGTTTCAGTGTACAGAGTTTTAATCATGTCTTGTTGTCTTACACTTGCCTTGTTTGCTTATGTGCGCGGGTCATGCGCGTGTGTCGGCGTGTGTGTATCTCAAAGTGTCTCATTCTCGTTCAGACTAAACAATGCTATTTTCTATATTTTTCTGAGATATGCACTTTTCTTTCCGCACCAGCACATCGTTCCTGGACACACTACTAAACAATTAATTGGTTGATTCATTCGTCATTTTTATTATCTCTGCGATTTGTTGGTCTGATCATTTATGTCTATACTCCTGCCATTGTCTTTTCGCTATTTTTCTGTCAAACGTGTTGCTATATTTGTTGTGTGTCTCGACAAGAGGGGACATTGCAAAGGCATCGCTCGTTTTCGCTAATACTTTATTGCAGTGTAACTTTTCAGAAATCTAAACTCTCGTTTTATATGTACACTCTGTCTCTATCATATGTACTGTGTATTTTGTTGTATATTTCCGTTTCTCAAGTGCCTTGAACGTTTCGCTGGCCGAGGGCCATAGCTTGCAACACTGTTTTTTTTTTTGCTTTTTTTCTGAATTTCTGTAAGTATTTTTACTTTATTTTTTTCTGTCATATCGAGGATTTTGTGTGTTCAGCCAAGCTGTTGTTTCTTTTATTAATGTTTTGTATATGGTGTGCCAGCACCAAGACCTTAGGGTTGTTCCTGGGCACCGAAAATAAAGGTTGGTTGATTGATTGATTGATTGATTATTATTATTTTTATTAGTATTAACCATGAAGAAGAAGTAATGAGCGGTGGGAGGTGGCGGTGCTCATATATTTTCCGCGACGCAGTTTGCTGTCACCCCACTTGCAGAGGACGCTGCCAAGGGCCACAGCGTTCTGACCGCAGTCTGATGGGACAAAGACAGCAGACATTCGCACACGGTACTCTCGTCTTACAGTGGTAATAATAAAGTTTACTTTCTCTCTCTCTCTCTCCCGGACGGCCGCATGCTTAGGAGTGGCTAGGCAATCACTGCTGACTTGGCACGGGTAAAAAAAAAAAAAAAAGATTCATAAGTATGGCGACGGAAAATGGCGTAGCTCTCTTTTTAACGCTGCTACCACAGAACATAAAATGTAACCACAAGATGCCAGAAATAATCCGCAAGAATGCACGATATTGTTTTGTGAAGGTAAGTTGCGCTTGTTGTGAACACTGAGACGGACGCGGGAAAAAAACGTAGAGTTTCACGAGAAGACAGCGCCGACCCGTCTCAGTGTTCACCACAAGCGCAACTTACCTTCAAAAGCATGTTACACCAACTATCCCGACATCAAGCTTTACTGAACGATATTGTTAGGCTTGCTACCGTACACACGGCTTTATTGGCCGCTTGAAGCTTCTATTTTTTTGTGGGCAATGTCGGCGCTCTCAGCACATGCTCACGCCGAGCAGAGGAGAACGAGATGCCCTTGGAGGCAATCTACGGCCAGTCCTACTGTGTAGGCTTCCCGTATTCTAAACGAGAATAATTCAAGATCCCTCAAGGCGGGTTCTATTTGATTCATTGTCGCGACACGCGTTCTTTGAACAGGAATTGGAGATATTACTTAGGAATTTTAATTAGAGCAACTACAGCAAACATTTATATTAGAGACCTTCAAACAGCTATAATTCAAGCCTGTCCACTTTGGCGGGACGCACGTAACCAGCCAGCACGCGAATTAATTGAGTTGTTATTCATCTAATGCCGCAAATTCTCGCGGTAAAAGCTTTTTAAGGCGTAGGGCATGACGTTGTGCACGGTATTGCGCATTACAACGGAGGCGGACCTCGTAACAGCTGATTTTCTGCTGTCCGCTGCTGGACGATGAAGCGGAGTTGATTACAACTCTTTCCTCACTCTTTCTTCTTTAAGCTTCTTTGTCAGGTTTTGTGCATTTTTGGCACGTTATAAAGTAATCTTTTCGAGATACGGGTTGGTTACGAAGATTGTACAAAATGTATAAACACGCACTATAACAGCAGTCCCAAACTAGCACTAAGTACAATCGATCAAAATAGTAAGACTTAGAATCCTTCTTGCACTTTTTACAATCCTGGAGTAAGAACAAAGGCGCAGTGTCTAATTCCTCGCATTTTAAAAATTCCTCCCGCATAAATATCACCAGGCCTGGTTTAACGATATCTATCAGCAAAAAGTTACATTGAACGCCAGCAGGCGCGAAGGCCTTAAGCAGATGCGTGTACGTTAGTTGTCTTTTCGAAATATACTATCTATACTAGACATTACTTACTTCAAACAACCCGTATACTAATTAAGCAATGGCGTAAGAGTATGGTCGCCGACCAATGCGCTGCTAATAACCACCGCTTAACAAAGAAACCTGGTTGGATGGGGGAGGGGGAGGGGGAGGGGAGGGGCAGGGATTCTGTTTAAAGGAAATACGGCTTAACGTTGAGCGGTAATAAACTTTTGAAAAACGTTACAGACAGCCTGTAGACTAGGAGTGTGTCGAAAGCATAACTGAATCCTAGGAGACTCAATTTTGCGCAAATTAGTCCTAGGGGATCACTGACCCGGCGTCTTCTAGTAATGCTATTTGAATGCAGCGCGCAAAACCTATCGTGTTTTAACTAACCGAGAGCATCCGCAATAGCTATGCGTGATCACCGCTTCCTGACAAACGAATAAAAAACCGCGTTTTAGTTCAGAACCTCAGCTGTTCGCTGCATTAAATAACCTTGATCCGTGGCCCTCGTTTCGCCCGTACAGTATTCCCCTTGCAGCGAAAAGCATAAGGACTAGGCGGACTCTCAGTTCTCTCTTTTTTTTCAGCACCTTGTTTATTGGGATCATTAAAAAGAGCGCGAGCACCTACCGCGACGCTCATTATTCGAACCTCCGACTTGATCAATTAATTAAGGCGCGGAAGCTGGCGACCCGGAACTGCAGCTGATTAATGACTGCAACTCATGTCCCCCTTCGGCCACGAAGCGGTCACAACCACACCATAACGGCCGCCCAGACGCGCTAACCAAGGAACAACTGTTAAAAAGAAAAGCAGGGTCGGTAAAATGTTTCCTCTGCGCTTCTTCCCCCATCGAACAGACGCAGCGCTGGCGCTACGACGATATGCGTCGAACGCCGTCGTTTTAGGAAATTAAAAATCGACCTTTTCATGCAGATGAGCCGCGTTTTAATGCACGTCATGTGTGTAGCCGAAGGGCTTCCCCGTCGCGTGTGTGTCGAGCAGCGAGCGCGTACACGCCCCCGTCTCCCCCCCCCCCCCCCCCATTCCCTGGCTTCCACCGTGGGTGGCATGCGTTGCTATAGGACCCCGGGCCGTGGCCCCCATGCCATGGATACTGTGGTGTAGAGCACGCCGCGGATCAGCCGGCGCCTGTGATTTGAATTTCAATTTTTTCGCCTGGAGAAAGTACGAGGAATGTTTGTCGAAAACAGGGCGCCTGCTTCTTTTCTCTTACTGGCTTCTCCTCGAGATACCTTTTTCTTTTCCTCGTTGGGTGGCGTTCCTTTCGACATGGGCACTCGCCGTCTGAATAACTGTCTTCATTGCAGGTAGGCAAAACTAATCAAGAACTGAGCGCACAATAATACTGACACAGTTTATTTTTACGGGAACTACAGGCGAAGTCTTGGCAAAATCACCAAGGCAGGCTTAGAGAGAATGGGAAATAAACTGGGGAAAAATGTTACGATCTCGACAAGACTGCAGTGAGTGGTTTGAGAGAATCAATCGCGACGTTTTTTAGTCAGTGCTTTCCGGTGTTTCTATTTTTACAACGGAGATATTGTACTCTATCTCCCCCGTTGCTGTTTTCCACCTCGACAGGATGTAACCGCACTGAATTTTTGTCTGTCTGTCTGTCTGTCTGTCTGTCTGTCTGTCTGTCTGTCTGTCTGTCTGTCTGTCTGTCTGTCTGTCTGTCTGTAGAAACCGCCTTCTTGAACCTCTAGTAAGTAGGCATTAGAAGCGCCAACCAGTAGAAATCAGTGAACCCTGAAGCGTATGCACGTTCTCTGAGCCTGAAGCATAGTACAGTGTTTCGTACCCGTTTAGTGGCACACACCCGCAAAGGTGTACTGAACAACGTAACCCACAAAGTAGCACGTGCCGGCAGATGTGCGTTGAAAAGCGCTCTATCAGCTGAATTATGCCGAGCGTGATGCGCGCCAGTAGGAGAGAGTGAGGGAATGAGAACCACGATTACACCGCAGCAGGGTTAGTAGTTATGTAAGATGGTACATCATTTAACAAAACAGAGTGATTATTCCATTTAGTTGCTCCTTGGCGCTGCTATATATGAGCGTAGTGTTGTCAGGGGGATTTTCAGGGAAGGGCAGAGTAGGAAGGGCTCACTACGCTTTCAGTTACTGTTCCACCTGTCTGGAGGCAACACTTCTCCGTCGCTGGGGGCCGCAGGTGTTGTCGTCTCGTTAGCATCGCGGTAAAGCCGGTCACAGACGATTGGTGCAGCTGAGTCCAGGAGCAAGAGCAGTTCCGCACGCCACAGGCAAATTGCGTACCTGCAGGAGCTTTAGGCGACGGGCAGAACCAAGACTGGAGAGACGTGGGTCCCTATTGCACGTTGGGGAGAGCACGGTACCGAGGAGTGCTGTAGCGGGGCAGTCCCACATTAGATGTTGTAAGTCAGCCGTAGTATGGCAAGTGTTGCAGATGCTCAGGACACTGAGAGGGGCCTCACATCGGTAAAAGCGGTGGAGAAAATACGGCGTAAGCAGCATGCCCACCTGGATTCTTCGTGTGGTGACCAGTTCCCACCGCAAGAGCTCATGCGAAGGGTCTGCAGGGTCTGCAGGGATTTATTTTACTTATGCCTTTATTTTCTGTTACAGAGAACGCGAGGTCAAGACAATCGAGTGCTTCACAAATCCATGAGACCGGATGCCGGGAAAGTGCGACTTGCGTAACGGCCTCCGCACCAACTAATTATGCCACGATATCTTCGGGACATTTGCTCAAATGGCGAACTTTCGAAGACGAGTACACGGACATCGCAGCGAGAACACCGCATTCCTTCCCTACGAACCTCCCTGCACGTTTATATCATGCCATAGACGCTTTACATTAACACCTCCCAATCAATTTTCAACTTCAGTTTGAATTAGCCCCAAAAAATTAAAATAATTTCGCAAACTATTAAATCGGCCCTATTTATGAAATTTAAAACACTACGCTCGAGCAGGCATTGGCTCCCTATCCTAACATGGATGTGAGAGATTGCGCGAGAGCCTATTGTCGTACACGTTATACCTCGTCGTTACTTTCTGTGCGGAAATTATGATCTAAAATGTCAAGACCTCCAATTTCCAACCACTAATAGGAGATAGCTACATTGCTGGTGCTCTACCGGTCGTTCAGCGTTCGGCTGCAGAGATATAGTGTCGCTTGTCATGTGACTTCAGATAGCCAATATGAGGTGACTGCCAGAAGAAATTATTTTTTTCAAATTCTGCCGGCTGCCGGGAGAATACAGTTCCAAGTAATGAAGATACTACAAATATTCTTCCCGAGTTGCGAAGTGTTTTGCCGGGCATTTGGCGTGGCCCGGGAAAAACACCTGTCTGTACAGGCTGTCCTGTCTCCTCACCCTCTTTCGACTTTATTCAGTGCTCGCTGATTCATCAGGGGACACGTGCCCTGTTGCGCATTCAAGCTCGTCCCTGTGTCCCGTTTCAAATGTGTATTTTTTAACAAAGAAGAAGGAACAGATACACTAATATGGTGCTGCTGCATTCTTCTACTATGCATTTTTCATGCGTGGAACATCTAGCTTCCTTGCGTGGACCCGACAGGCCGATTCATTACACAAGATTAAAACTAAAAAGGCAGTTTTAATGAAGCTAATCTAAATATGTTTTATTGAATAAAGCGTTCGCAGAAGCACAATAATATTTTATCCAAAAAGCAGGGGTGTCGAACCAGAACGGAACCCAAACCTAAAATTGAAACCGAACGTGCCGGAACTGAACCCGAACCGGAACCGTTATTTTTTTGAGCCCGCGGAATCCGAACCGGTAACGGACAGTGTCCATTTCAACTCATCGGAGCAGTAGCAGCAAGAGCGACTAACGCAGCAAGAGCGACTGAGGAGCGCGCTGAGGAGCGCGCTACCGCGGTACCGCGGTTATATAGCCGCTCTGCGAGAGAGAGTGATGAGAGAGAGACACGCATGCGCACTAACGTACAGCTGGCATGGCGAGGAGAACGTGCTAACGCAGCTGCCGAGGAGGGGAAAGGAGGAGGAGGAGGAGGGTTACGGACGGACTGAGAGAGAGACACGCATGCGCACTAACGCACAGCTGGCATGGCGAGGAGAACGTGCTAACGCAGCTGGCAGGCGAGGGGAAAGGAGGAGGGTGCGGACGGACGGATGCCGGATGGAGGGACAGGCCGAGTGTAAGAGATGCCTTGCATCTAAAATAACGGTTACTGGTTCAAGACAAAACGGTTAGACCATCCGTTGTTGATATTGCTCAGTGAATGCCATTCAGTCCTTTTTTTCCCGTGCCATAAACTTCGTACTCTATCATGCACTTTTCCTTCCAGATCAATCAAATACTTCAATGATCTCTTTGTGGCCGCAGACAGGGAAAATGAATGCGTAAAAATGTAGCAATGATATGTTGCTGCTGGTAGCGCAATCAGAGGGCAAGGCTCACCAAACGAAATGTTATTCTCGGCCATATAGATTCTTACTATACTGCACTAGAGAGGAATCTGGCACTAGCTAGCGTCTGTAGATAAATAAAACCCCATTTATTCCACATTATAATGTGCCGAAGGCACGTGCGGGGGAAAGGAAGACGGGGTGTTGTAGCAGAGGGAAAGGGTAGGCTGCCTCCGGATTATTAGCGGAACTTTAGGAGGCAGCTAAGTGGGGGCCGCTTGAATCTTGTGTGCTGTCGCGGAGCCGATCACCAACCGGTGGCGCCGCCGGGTCTTGAAGGAACAAAAGGAGGTGCTCGCCAGATCTCGTTAACTCGATTCGGAGGCTCGGGATCCGGACAGGCCCATGTCGGAGAGAAGAAGGCCAGGGTCCCCGTTTTATGGTGGCCAGGGCACGAAGCCTATTTGGAATGTAGAGGGGGCTCTCCCAGCACAGGTGGTCGAGATCAGTACGGCAATTGCACGTGGAGCAGGGGCCAGTTACGGGTGGTGTGTGTCCACCCTTGCGAAAACGGTTCAGCAAAAAGAAGTAAGGAGTGTGCCTGTCTGAATTCTCCAAAGCATGGACAGACTCTCGCCGTGTGAATACCTTCGAGAGGGAGCGGTGGTATCAAGAGTGGATTGCCAACTGCTCTGAGGTAGGCAGCACGTTGTTGTTTGGTCAGGATGTTTGTCTGCCATCGGATCTGCTAGCTCGCGTGGGCTAGCTAGGAGACGAAAATGAGTATCGGAGGCTCTGGCTAGTGCGGTGTAAAGATGAGCGAGCGCTAATCTATGAGCCTTCTCGTTTCTGGGGATACCACAATGCGCGGGGCACCAGAGGATGGTAACATCGTGACCGCGTTTCACGTAGTAGGCACGCTTGGTGCAAGATCTTCTGCAGTACGTGATCTGTTGTAAAGAACATTAACGCATTCCCGATGAGAAGCCTGAGAATCAGTGTACATACGATGGTGGACGGGGTCAGTTCTCATTTGAAGTTGCGAGGGCCCACTCCAAATAATCCAGTAATGGCCATTAACTTTGCTCGGGTACTGTACATCGTCCTCTGTTAATACATGATGGCGTCAGTTCTGGCATCCATTTGTCTGGTCGTACCACGCAGTGGCATAGCAAGTGTTGCTGGTGCTGTCTGCCGGAAGTGCAGCGTCCGTGTATACGATGCGTTCAGTCAAGGGGAGGGCGCTCGTGGCCTTAGCATGCCTCTTGGCATAGGCAAGGCGCCGCACTCGCTGAGTAGGTCCATATTAAGTGGAAGTGGACTTGGCCATCGGTGAGTGCAGTGATTTCCCACGGATGGCGTCTTTGTTGGGCAAGAGTGGGCAATGTGTGGATGTCATACCCGAGCAGCATGAGCGTGTGCTGCCCAGCATTTGTCGCGCGAAGCCTCGTCTCCTGTGTACGGATGTGCATGTCGACGGGCTCCAGGAAGGTTGTTGAGCTTGCTACAGCTCTTGAGCGCATCGAGGCATGTGTACCTTGGAAGTCCAGTAACAGTGCGTTTGGCCTCGTTAATTAGCCGATCGAGCGCGAGCATTTGCGTACGGTTGACCTGGATGATATGGCAGTCCATAAATGATACGGGAGACGAGAAAGCTTGAGCAACCTGCGGAATTTCACGTTCGTTTACTCCACGAGTGCGGTTAGGGATTCTGCGTAAAGCGTGCAGGGATTTGTTTGCTGGTCCTCGTAACACGTTGGAACTAAGTGCTCGATGTGCAGTTCTGGTCAAGGTGCATACCGAGTATTCGGACAGTATTTACATTTCCGAGTTATGGGTCGATCACCGATGTAAGAGCTTAAAAGACCACTTTTATTCTTGTTTGACAGGGGTGGGTCGGCCATCATGAATGAAGACGAACTAGGTTTGTCTGGGGCCGTGTGTAAACCTGTTTTCCCGCGCGTAGTCATGATAATGTTGAGGCTCTTTGTCAGACTTCCTCCTACTCAACGATGGATCCTTGATGCGCCCACACATGACATCATCGGGATACACCCCATGTTTCAGGCCCGTTACGTCCGCAAGGTGTCTTGGCAGCTGATGCATAGCTATATTAGACATGGTGGGTGAGATCACCCAGCCCTGCATGAACACCTACCTGGTTGACTCGTACAGCACTGGCGCCTTGGCCAATTTCGACTTGGTAGACAGAGAAGACAGAGCAGAACTCAAAGAAATGCCTTCTGAAAAAATGACCCACTAACGAAGTGATTCCGCCTAGTTTCAGGGGCGTACTTAAATTTCCGCAATTATCCTCCTGGCTGTCGAAAACCGTTAGATTCTTACTACAACAGAAATAGCAAGAACAAAAGCACACTCTTACGTAAAACATGTTATTCTAGCTCTGGTTTGTTTCCGCACACATAACATCACGCCCTATTAACTCTCTCGCATATTCTCGAGGGGCAGTAAATTAAACATTGTGAACCACTCGTTCCGGTGCGCGAATGTGTATGATGAACCGCGAAGTTCATATAGTACATCCTTTTCATTAAAACAGCGTTTGAAGGACAGGTGATACGGGTGCTCACCAGGCGAACAACAGTACCTCTTACCCTTCAGCTCAGTGCATGCATTCTTGGCCTGGACGTCGCTGCCGCCGGCTCAGCTGCGCCATGGCTCCGGGAAGCCCGCCGACGCTAGCCCTCAACTCTTACATATAGTTCACCGGATTTCCATGAAAGCGGGAAGGGCTCCCAGAAAGATCGCTCGGCTTGTCGTACGGGCAATATTGCATCCACGTCTCACGTACCAGACCCAGTTTCAGTACATGACAAAGGAGGGGTGGGTTCGTCTAGAAATAATCAATAGAGAAGCGATAAGAACCATTACCTGTCTTCCTCTCTTAACACCTATTTCTACACTTCAGGAAGAGTCTGGCCTTAACACGATAGATGAGCTGGTTCACCAGTGGCGACAGGCACGCTCTCTTAAAGCGCATCTATACTCATCTGTGGTTGCTTTGAGGTGTATACGGGCCTCCAAACTAACACGTCCCCAGACCCCTCTCCGTAGGCCCCCGCCTTGGACCTGAATATTGCTTACTGATTGCAAGCCTCTGGGTCGGTCAAGCTGTGTTGCACCGCAACTCACACCCAGTGCTGGCCAAGATACGGGTTACGTCGACGCCAGTGGGTCAAGGAGCCTAATTACGACAGCCGTTGTAAACCCAGCCATGCAGTTTTGTCAAACCTGCCATTATTACGCCACTCAGATGCCCCCGTCAACACTTGCCGAGTTCAAAGCTATTTCCGACGCCTTGCGAATATAGAGCTGCTTGGGCCAGTACACTCACAACTTGTCATCATTTTTACTGACTCAATGCAAGCCGTCCGAGACCTCCGGAAGGTACTCCATCAAGCACCCATATCCCAAACCATCCACGCGTAGGCTGCGACACTTAGCTTCAGAGTGAAGATTTATTGGGCCCAGAGGACGTCGACTCCTGGATAGAGACAGGCGGATGCGGCGACTCGTATGCCTGCTACGACTCATCCACTGCCCTTATTTCCAGTTGAGGCGATTTCATATTTGGTCACCGACAAGGAGGACCTTCGGCGCTCCACACGCGCACTTATTCCACTGTGTGGAAATCTAAACCTGCCTTCTCACAGACATATGCGCCGTGAGGAGGTGGCACTGTGGAGGATTCGCGTCAGTGTTGCACTTCAAGAACCCAGGTGTGGGTGCTGTCACCCACACCTGGCCCCCTGGTCGGCGGGCTCCGTTTGGGTGGAGATGCCCATTTTTCTCCGCGTCGGCAACGACCGCAGACATTCACCATCTGTGGACTTGCCGTGTTCTCCACCGTTCCCGAAGACAACGGCTGTATTTTAGTCCCTATTTTAGTCCTTTTTGCCTAAAGTAGTGTGGGACTCAACCCAGGCCGGCCACCCGACTTCAGACGCAGGCTGTTTGGGCCGTATCATCGGAACCTGTTTCTGTACATTTAGCCCCTCTCGTCCCCACCGTTTTATGCTGCAGAGAAAATTTTCGGAATAAAAAAAATGTTTGCTTGTGACCTCCAAATTTCAGAGAAAAAGAAATAAAATGTGGTTTTATAACAAGGAGTCTGGTACCAATGACTAAACAAGGTGTGTGTACCCATGTCTCCTCCGCATAGTTTGGGGAATTTCCGGAATGTACTTCCCGCGCACATAGCAGGGGTTAGAGCCTGTAACCTTAAAGACTTCCAACGGCCACTTCCACTTTTTGCGGTGTACACCATAAAAAAAAGACTCCAGTGGACGAGAGGAACCTCGATCGGCCACGTCACGCGTGCTCCTCTTTTACTGCGTGCAACTGACCTCCCCTGTGGGCTTTCTCGCTCGGGAGGTCTTGTCGTGAGGCTTCCAGTTGGGATGGCCTTATCCCCATCAGTGATCCACGCTTGGTCTCACCGATATCATGCGCCGTTTGGTCACACGTGTATATTTTGTGCGCTGTCCGCGTTTGTAGCTGAAACGGGTCATCTGGTATGGATGATCTGCCCACCCCTCCGAAGCGCCCGCGTGCAACACCTCCGGAGTGCAGGGCTCCATGCCGGAAAACCCACAAATCGCACGCGGTAGATATGGGCCCTTCAGCACCGGGTAATCCTCGCTTTTCTGCGTGAAACGGCTGCCTGTGCGTACAGCTTTGAGGATCCATTAGCCGTTGGGCAATCTATGCTAAAATAAAATATCGGAATGGTTGAACAGTTTTTTTTTCTTATTCTAGAACAGCCCTTTCTAATGTACGGAGGGCAAAGCTGAGGGCCAATAGTACGCTTTCTTCTCTCTAACGCTCGCAATAGTCTGTCACCCTATCTGTCTAGTCCACCATGTCTTGGTCATGTGATCCCGCTTTGCAATTTGAGAATTATAGGCAGTTCGCGCAGGACCTCCATTACTCAATGGAATACACCGGACTTTGTGCATCCGCGCCTCCACAACCAGGACCCTCTACTCCAGCGTCGTCTTCCGTGTGGGCTGTCTCGATCACAGTCTACTTTACTTTGTAGGCTGTGGTTGGGAGTGGCCTTCACGAAAGCCTACTCCTTCCTCATCGGGATGGCCAGTAGTGCCCACTGCGACGCCTGCGAGGTTGAAGAGACAATCGAACATGTGCTTTGTTGTTGCCCCCAGTATTCATCGGAAAGACGCGTTTTGGCCGCCGAGCTCAGCCGATTGGACAATCAACCGTTCAAAGTAGAGACTATTCTAGGACATCGACCCCTACAATCAACTTCGCAGAAGGCAACAAAAGCCCTTCTGCATTTCATAAAGGACACACGCTTGGATGAAAGACTATAGTGCCCACGAAGGGACTAAAGTGTGTGCGCGACCCCGCTCCTATCCCCTCTTTTTCGCCTGCCCTCTTCTTTCATCCCCTGAACACCCCTTCCCCAGTGCCGAGTAGCAATCCGGGCTCTAAGCCTGGATAACCTCTCGGCCTTTCCTCTCGTTTTTCTCCTCCTCCTCCTTGGAGCGTTTTATTTCAAAATTAGTCCCTATAATTGTATGAAGTTCAGAAAGTCGCATGTCCTTGTGGTGTACTCGCCGTGTTCGGGATAAAACATTTTCTGAATGATTCTTTGTTGGCGTGTATTGATTCTCATAAATGGCCATTTGTTCTGGACTGTACATTTGAAAAAATTTTGTCGCAGAAAAAGAATGCTGAAACGCTATTTTCTTTTGTGGCAAATATATTCAGTTTTCTTGCAAAAGTAACGTTGCACTATCGGCACGGGTACGTCAGTGACGCACTTGCAGATGTGGAGATTTTACGGCTTTGTTTTCCCAAATAAATTGTTGCAATTATACCTCCAAGTAAAACGGGTGAATCGAAAATTTTTAGTGAAAACGGCGTCCGTAGGGGGACACACTGTGCGTTTCGCATTATCGCGGTATACCGTATAATTATTTGGCAAAGAAATATTAATTTAATTTCTACGACATGCTGGTAGTTCAGTATTGTCAATATCTGCGACGATAAGCTAGAGGCGAGATTAGGTGGTAAACCGTGACAATGTTCCTTTAAAAATGCCCTTTTCTGACGAGTAGCCTGCTCAGCTTTTGTAAAATTATTATTCCGTTGTTGCCAATGCGGACTTCTTGCCGTACGCAATCCGGCAGTTAGAAAAGCATCTCACTTTATTTGCTAGTTCTGTACGTCGGGAGTTGCTGTATTTGATGTGATTTTGGCGGTGCTTGGGCAGAAAGCATGGAACGCCGCCCAACGTGACCTTTGTGGATGTTCGCACTGACACACTCGGAAATAAACACATCACATTTCCTTTGTCATTTTTAATAATATATATATATTGTTTATGTATGTATATATTTACAGTAATACAAGCGGCAGCAGCAACAGCAGCACTTCTTTCGCGCGCGAAAATTAGAAAGAAGACATTAAGAACAAACAAGAGAAAAAATAGTGGCTTGAAGGGCGCGAGTTGAAAACATTTCACTACACAGAGAGTTGAAACCTCAAAGTCGAAACAGGGCATGTTTTTTTATCTTCTTTCGACGCACACTGTGTTCGAAGAGGAAAGTTCTTCTTGCGCGCGAGTTCCGGCACAATTCCACGTAGAGGAACAACAAGGATGACGTCGTGCGGGACTCGGAGTGGGAAGGACAACGTGGGAATCCCCGTAGTGTCCTCGCCTGTTTGTCCTTGCTGTTGTTGAGCAGCTCTTGGGTTCGACGCTACGCGCCTTGATGCACAGCAGGCCGTGGCACTGTTTGAGCCCGCCGCTGCGTCCAGCCGTAAACACAGGTTACACCACTAGAAGGTTCCAACGCTTTCGCGGGGCAGCGCGAGTGTGGTTCATCATCTCAAAGGACAAGGTCAATCAAAATGAGATTAGCTCACAAAATTTACAGTGAAGGAGGTCGGGTCCTGCAACGGCTTTGCACAATACGAATAACAATCTGATATGGAACGCGAGCTTCTAAGTCCCCCCCCCCCCCCTCCCCCTCCTCCCTTGCTTTTCTGAGAAGCTCTCTTGGGGCTGCGCAAAACATGAGCATCTCTTTTGGTTGCGCGGGAAACGAGCAGGGATCGACAAATACATCATCGTGAGGAGCGCAAAACCGTTATAATTGGGAAAATGGGGTGGAAGGCAGAATATCGACCCAAGAGCCCAGTGCTGACGTCGTCGAAAGTGTTCTGAATAAAAACTTTTACCAAGAAATTGTCAACAAGTACAAGTCAATTGTTCGGGAGGGGCACCAATACTAGAAACAAGTGATTTCTAGTCGATAGAAGAAATGTACTTATATACTACAAATATATTATATTAAGTGTAACATATTTTACATAGGCTTGGAAATGGTGAAAGCACAAGGACCGTTGGCGCGGTCGCAGCAGATTTTCCAGGCTAAGGTTCGTGATGTGGCCTATGGCTGCAGCAGATTTATGGAATTTATTGGTGGGTACTCCATTGGAGTCCTTTAAGCCAGACCAGAAACGGTGGGCAAAATAAAGAAACAAAGAAAAAGGAAGCATGTCCGCGAAAACAGAACTTTGGCGGTTGTTTCATGTACGGTTGTTTCATGTCTTCCAGAGCTCTCATTTGCGTTTTTGTGAGTGGAGCACACAAAAAATACCAGTGCTCAAAGGAAATTACAAATGACAGCAAAACGTTACCAGAGAAAATGCGTGACTTCACACAAGGACAAAAAGAAGCCGCCAAAAATGTCAGTGCGCATAAAAAGGCACCCCTTTGCTGACATGTTGAGAGCAATTTACCTTGATTTTCTAGGTGTTACATCAATATCGACGCATGGCCATGAGATATGGATGCCTCAATAAACTCTCCTGACAACAAACAAAAGAATCCAGGGCAAGTTTTTTTTTCAGGGCTCAAAGTTGATGTATATTTAATAAGGTTAGTCCCACAAGAATTTAAGGATGTGGCGTATCCTGGAGTCGCAATTGCCGATTCATATTTTTACAATGGCATATAACAAAAGAAAAAAAATCAAGAAACACTCATTCAGCACAGTTCACAGACCGCAGGAAACACAGATTACCAGCTCACATGCGACTGCCCCGCGAAAGCCGCCCGGAAGTAACTGCGGTTTGGTTCAGTCACACTCGCTTTATCGCACTTCCACTTCCCGTGTTTTACCGTAGTGTTTTACCGTAGTGGCCTCGCTTGCTTTGTGGGCGGCAGGTGCGGCGTGCGTCTCGGCCAAGGGCACGACAGTGCTCACTGACGGCTCTTGCATGAGCGAAGGACACCGGCGAACAGACGGGGAGGGTAGGCACCAATCACTCACGATTGCCGTCGCATTCAAAGCGTATCTGGTGGTGGTCGGATGCTTCTTCCCCCATTTCGCCTTCACCTGCCATTGAAGCCTCCGACGAAGACAGCTTCCCTAATTCGTGCACGGACAGAAATCGACTATCAGCGACTCGTCCCGCCGTCTACAGAGCGTCCTCATAGCATCTTTTCTCTTCAAACGAAAAAAAAAAAAAAAAAAAAACACTGGGGCAAGCGTCGTTATCTACACGTGAATAGTATTAGCGAGAAGGATTGCCGTGAAGTCTGCTTCGAGTGATCCGAGCCGTAGTGCTAAGGTTTATATTCCCAATTACGAAAAAAAAAAAAAAAAAAAAAACGTTTGGAGTTCTCGCCAAGTGCGTCAGCTATGAAACGCGTCTTAGGTAAATAAGAGCTACGCCCTCAATAATAACCCATTGTGACGACCATGCGGACAAGGTTATAAAATAAATACAGAGTCTAGAAACTCTCGCAACAATCTTTCTCTCGTTCCCTATCTGTCCCGATTCTATCCGCTTGTTTCATGCATGCGTGGGTGCCACTGACTTTGTGGGTGCCACTGAATCAGATTTCATGAACTGTGCTACTTTCTCAAACAGTCGTGGTCTGATTACAACCAAATGATGTCCAAGAGTATTGTAAAACGCTAGACGACAGCGAATCCCGGTTAAAAATAGAAAGGTACTGGTTAATTTTGAAGAAATAAGGTGTACCTGCAAGCATAAGTCACTGGATCAAAATAAACACCATACAAATACTGAATTGAGTTTTTCGCCGGTCATATTTTAGTGCCAAAAACTAGCATGCTAACAATAAAAAAACAACGTATCGTGAGAAGGGGAATACGGATAATCGTATGTGCGGGATACTTCTAACAATTGTTCCTACCTTTGCTGGGTCTCGACAAAACGTCAGAGATTATCAATATTTTAGGTTTATTAGGCTTCGGAGCTTTTACACGATTGAACACACTCGCTGTCTTTTAAATTCACAAAATTGAACAACGCAACTCAAAACTTTGTCGGCCACAATGCAAAAGAGTATGTATGAACGGAACAAGGTTATTATATGATCAGTCAATGAAGAAAAAAAAAAGGTTTTTAAAGAAGGCTTCCGCAAAATGTATTGCTTATCTTAGAAGTCCTTCGTAACAAGTGCAATTACGAGAACAAAGACAACAGCTGAAGCTTGGGAATGATACTTAAATGGTTTAGAAGCAGCCGGTTCGTTTTGTGCCATGCGAGCAGCATCCGTTGGCTGTTTACGGGACGGCCGCCACCCTACGTGTGATTTGCGTAACTGTCTGCCGGAAATATCATGCAAACCTAGAGTATAGCAAACATGTGCCTTTTACTCATCAGGAGAAAAAAAAGAATAGTTTAGGCGGATTTCAATAAATCAGCCAATCACCTGATTGTTTTCTAAATTTAGCCCTTGAAAAAATTTTTGCCTGGGAGCGACTTGAGACACGCGCTGGAACCTCGAGTCCTCGGACGAATACTGAGCCGCATCCTATGAAAGCAGGCTTCACGGCATGCTTCTCCAAGTGCGCTATATGCAATTCCCTAGAATCTGCATCGATCTCGCAAGCATTTTACACAAGTGGCCAACAACGCTTAAAATCTTCGTTTTTTTTTTGTTTTTTTTTCTGCTTCCTCTCTTTTCTGGTTTATTTGTTTTTTGCGCACTCTCTTCTGCTCGGGACGCAATCGGTCAGTTTTGAGCTTTGGCGGCCCGCTGCCTTGCGCTGGCCCATTTGGAATGTTATGGACGCCTCCTTTTGACTAGACTTCGGCTCCTCCTCTTCCGGCCACCCGTAACTGTTTTCGGTCGTCCTTCTCTCGTCGCCGTAACGTAGTTTCCGATTTGTCCCTCGCAGCTAGGTGGGTAAAGAGTCCGGCCTATCTGTCACTCCACCGTCCAACTAGAGCACGCTTCCCAGAGCTTTGAGGACCAACCACCAGCAGAAGAGTTTTGAGGCACCAGCGCTGTGCACTGCGAATGGAAGACAGGAAAAAAAAAACAGACATCCAGAGCAGTCATGACCATAATCGGGGTACTCGTTATTCTGTACTTGTTCTCTGCAGAAGGAGCACCTGTCCCACATATTTACAAGTCTCCTGATATAGCCTCGGCCTAGATTGTTCTTTGTCCCCTTGGAGTTTCTATTCTACTAGCTTTCCAGATTGATAATTTCTCTTCGTCGTTTCAATTCTGAGAGGCCTTACTTAGTCACTTCTCAAAGATAATAGCAGGAAATAAAAGTAGTCATTCGCAATTCATTGCTTAGACAGCAAAAGATGAGAAATACAAGGGGAGTAGACATAGAGAACGAACGCTGAATGAGAAGTGAAGTTTTACTCAAACGGGAAACTGAACCGCCGGATTACTAAATAATCTTCAGCCTTTAAATTGACACGTGTCTGCATGTCATTTTCTTCAATTTTAAATCTTTATGCTCCTGTTAAGCAGAGTTTGGTTCATTATATATCCCATCAACTTCATTGTTGACTATATTTTGCTGCGTTGAATCGGTTCGGCATATCGTAATAGGCTTCCTATATGTTGTATCATTTTCGGTATTAAACAGTATTTTATTGCTACGAAACCTTGCGTCTTTGCGTATGTCGTCCGCCTCTATAGCTTTGGGGTATTTAATCCTGTAGCGTTCGCTCTTAACGACTATTGTGTCTTCCCATTGTATTTTTCTTTATTAGAAAGTTTGCTCCTGTAGTATTTATAAATCTGGACATATTAGTCCATACTTCTGTATGGGTGAAAAATGTAACGGTGCGTCACGAACCAAGAGGACGAGAGCCATGCTGGCTCAAAAACTCTAATATTCTATAATTTTATGAATCCGGATCGAACTGAAAATAACCTTTGAAGATTTATTAGCATTCTGTATTTCAATCACCTGTGATGACGATGCAAGGACAGCCATTTCTTTCCTTACCTTTGAGCAGTACAAAGCGAATTGGGATAATCTTATCTACATTAGGCGGACGGAAACAGTAACTTTCATTAACCTTTAGCACAGTGAGGTAATGACGTTGAGCGCAGTAATGCAGCTTTGCGAGTTATGCGGGTTCAGACAAGGATGAGGAGGTGAAGCCGTCGTTTCCCATTGCGCACTCACGTGAAACCGCGTGGTCGGCGGCCACCCGGAATCCCGAGGATCGTTGGTGAGCGCCCTGGACGGTCTCCTCGGAGCTGAGGGCCACGACGCGCGACTGCGTGGCCGTGCACTTGAGTCGGAGGCCGTCGCTGTCACTGAAGTGGCGTGCCTCGACGCGGAACCGCAAGCCCAGCACGGCTGCCTGCGTCCCGTCCGCGTAGCGCACGTTGGGGAAGCGAACCGCCTCGGGACCTTTCACCTGGGCACGCACGTAGGCGCGATCGTGTTGCAGGACGAACAAATACTAGGCACGATATGTCATCGGAATATAGCTCGAATGGGTGAAATAAAGTGACTGGAGCACCTGATTGACGCTTGGAAGCAAATGGTTTTGTGGCCAGGTCTTAACACACGCACGCAGAGAAAGGCATTCACTGTACACGTAAAACAATGAACACGCGCACGCAAAAAAGAAGGCAGGCGTGGATAATGATCGAAGGCAAAAGAAAGCGAGAAACGAAAGAAAGGCCATACGGTATACTCAACTGGATTAAAAAAAAATTAGTGTCCTTCGACTGTGTGAAGAAGGATGACCTGCAAAGCAGCACGCCCTCCACGGACGGTACGAAACAAAACCCGTTTGTTTGTGATTTACGACTGAGCATGCTTCCTAGTCAATTAAGTGAATGAAATTTGGAACAGACTCGAGCTTTACTTTAGCGAACAAACGTAGAGCAGTCTTATTCCTCCCGCGTCGTAGGCATCTTACCGTCTGTATAACACGCCAACCCAATCTACTCTACCACCGATGACATCGGACCGGTCGCATTGGGCTGTTTGACGGCCCCGTTGAACCTCACGCCAACACAACGCACATGTCATCAGTAAGGGCATGAAACCTATAGCTGCGCGTACCCTCCCCACTACCGCCCTCCTCTCCCAATCCGTGCATGCATAAACCGGCAACCGGCCATGAGCGGGTGCTTATAAGGGAAAGATACTGTTGAACATGTCGCTCTGAAAGCCCTTTAAGCTGAACGAGTGATATTGGCCCACGTCGGCGTTCCAAACCGGGCAGTTGCATCCGGGAGGGATTCGCAGCTATACGACCAGCTGGAACTTAAGGCGGCAACGGCGGCAGCAGCGGCTTGCTGTCCGTTTTGCGGCCATTCACGCTTCTGTTAGGGCTGACGCTTCTTAAGTTTCCGCTCTTCTTCCTCCAAGCGAGCGACATGCGTCCGTCCCCTAGCGAGTTAACACCTCGAGCGCTTCGACCTCTATACTAGTGGACACACACGTGGGTGTCTCTTTCGCTGCCTAGTCGTAGGCATCTCTTTGTCTGTGCAACACACCAACCCAGACCCAAACCGCCCCATTGCGGAGGACAGCTGACTGGGCGCATTGAGCCATGAGACTGCCACGTTTAAATCACCCACCGCCCCAACGGGTATGTCTCGGTAGCGGCATTAAGCCCTGTTGTGCGTGCATGCCCCCTACCTTCACCCCCAACCCGTGCACGCCTAAACCGGCGACGGGGGATAGGCGACTACCTAGGCGTGAAATACACTGGTGAACGAAGAGAAAAGACTTTATATGCAAACAGGCTAAGATATACTAACTATGACCAGCTAGCCAACGAGGGCTGCCGAAGCGACAATGTCGCTCGGATTGGCTTTCAAGCTAAAGAAAAATCATGTGCTCACGCCGGCGTTCCGATGGGATCAACCGCATCGGCACGCAGCTAGTGCGAAATTTTGAAGCCAAAATCTCGGCACATTCTCGGCTGCAGCCCGGCTTTCGGCCGTCTTTACACTTCGCCTTTGTTGATTCTCCGCAATCAGCTCGGCGCTAGGCCGCGGTCAGCCGATGCGCACGAGAAAGAGGCCATCATTCGTGGCGAGTGCTCGTTGCCCTGTAAAAGAGGCATCTGGCGACTCCGGCGCCATAAACTGCTTCACTACAAATTTAGGGATCATATACGCTCTTACTAGGTGATCCGTATACACCAATAGAGCTGCCACTCCCTCACTCCATCCCTCCTTCCCCCCTTCCCCTCTCCTCATTCACTCACTCACGCTCCTCTCACTCACGGGCACTCGCACTCCCTCTAGCTCGCTTTTCCTCACTCCCTCTCTCTGTCACGAAGAATCTCATTCTCACTCACTCACTCACGCACTCCCCCCATTCCCTCCCTCACTCGCCGCTCTCCCTCCCCCGTCACTTACTCACTCACTCTTTGACTCCCTCAATGACTCACTCTCACTCAGTAACTCAATAACTCACTCACTCTTTCTCTCACTGACGCACTCACTCACTCCGTCCCTCACTCACACGCTCACACTCACTCACTCACCCGCGCATAGGGGCAGGCGATGCGGTGCAACATTAACAAGCGAACCCAGGCTCGGCTAAATTCGTTGTCGTGGCAACGAGAAACACGGCAGGTTGCGGCCCTACGTGAAATTTTTATTACGGAGCGCAAAACACTGTTTACCTAGTTTCCTGTCCTAGACGACCACTCTGTCGATGCACTCGTTATGTGAATGTAAATGCGGTGTTTTCAGTAGGAGGAAGTAATGTAGCGAGACAAGATAGGGTTGTATTCGTTTGTCGCTGCACCAATATTTATGTTATGAGATTTCTTTCTGTCACCAGTATAAGCCAGGTAAGTACAGTCCTGCTAGAATCGCGAGCGTTTTATCATGGTAATATATTTGTCAATATCCGCGATCGTGCAACGCCCGAAAATCATTCCCTTAGGACAACTTGGTTGAAAGGTTGGGTAACAAAAGTGTACGACGTACAGCCGTTGTACCTTTATACATCCGCAAATAAAGCAAAAAAAATGAAAAATGAGAGCCACTGATTTTTTTACTGATTCCCGCTACATGAGTTTTGCTATTTCAAGGGGCTTTTCTGTACATAAGCTAATGCGTAGCCCTTGGAACAAGCAGACAAGACGACAAGTTTAGAAACGCATAAATTCAAACGATGAATAAAAGGGTGAGTGTTTCGCATCGGCGAGAGTACGCAGATACTTATCGGTATTTCCTAGGCCATAAGCCTTATATGCAAATTCGGAACCATTGGGAGCAGGCAAAACTTCCATATGCAGGCGTGTGACACGAAACGGCTTTATCATTCATGTATATTCAAATTTACGACCCCTGTGCGCCGAATTTCAGAAGCGCAAAACATAGACGCTTCTGAGGTACTTTTTATAGCACACCGTTTGCTGTGCTTCGATAGAGAGTGCGTTACAGCGGTGCAATTATGCACTAATGCTTCGGGGTCTGCGAACGTATTTTTGCGAATTGATTTCCACCCATCATTACAAATAGAAATGGGACGGCTTTAGCGGCGATTCATGTATTAGCAAGAGGAACCAGCTCACCGATGCGGTTTTTGGACGGGAAACAAAATGCAGCACTGAGGGGAACATCTGCATACGAAGGTATAGCCGCAGAACACACGCCCCGCTTCACAGCGCAATTAACTCCGTTACGAGGATATTTCGCCGCGCGCCCTGTAAACATCGTCGACCCCGGGCACCGCAATCGCGTACATGCATCTCGATGTCATTTGTTGCTTTATTTAACGGGGAGAGCGAGAGTTTCGCCGCGTTGTTTAGAAAATAGAGACATCGGGCAGCCATACTCGATCGAACTTCGGCGTGGTCACTTTATGCCTGGCACTGGTCATCATTTCCTGTGCAGCCGTCCGAGATTCGCCCAGAACAACTTCTATTTTAGCTGGTCGTGTCTAGGAAAATTTGACGCATGCAGTTCAAATGAATCTTGGTAGCTGGAATCTACCTCCTGAGAGTTCAGACCACTGCACCAGCTGTATTTAACTTGCGCCATGGGCCACAGGAGGCGGGAAGTAAAACACCTTGCACTCTGGGCATGTGCGTGGGCGCTTACAGGCTACGATGGCAGGGTTCAACAACATAAGCTTCGCTTCTTTTAGTGCTCAGGCACTAGAAGGGTCGACCAGAAGAAATCTGTGTGCCCTGAAGTCTGCGCGCGTACTCTTAGTTGCATATGCACCGAGTAGCATATACTAGTAGATGTGTGGGTTAAATAACGCTTTATAAACAGCGAACTCAACCATTGAGATATTTCCGCAATATATCGATCAATCAATCAATCAATCATCAATCAATCAATCAATCAATCAATCAATCAATCAATCAATCAATCAATCAATCAATCAATCATCAATCATCAATCAATCAATCAATCAATCAATCAATCAATCAATCAATCAATCATCAATCAATCAATCAATCGCATGCACTAGGAAGGCCAACCGCAAGACGTGTGTGTGCTCTTCAAAGCATGTGCGCCTACTCCGCAGCCTGGCAAAGTTTCGCATGTCCCACAGAGTAGGCATACGCGTGGCGGTGCATCGAACAACGCTTTATAAGCAGGAATTAATACTGAGTTGATGCGCACTCGATAAGAAGGACAATAAAGAGCCCTTTGAGCCTGCTTAATAACCAAAATGAATGAAATGAGGCTTTTTGTTGAGCAAATCGTTTGTGTATGGTGTCCCCAGCCAAAAATACCAAGAAAATGTCGAGCTCTCGTGCGTGCGCGTGCCGTTCGTTCGTAACAGAAGACCTCCGCCTCATGTCGTCCACCACTGCAGCCGGTTTGCTCCTTCTTCACCGTTATAGCAACAAAGAAGAGCAAATGTCGTTGCGACAGTGCAGAAAAGCAAATCGGCTGCAATCTTAAACTTAAAGTGTCGTGATGGTCATGAAA
>JABSTR010000129.1:0-27968 GCA_013339765.2 Haemaphysalis longicornis
TTTATCGCGGTACGCTCTGATTGGCTCTTTCCCTTTTGACTTTCATATGTGGTCACAATTCCGCTAGGCTCCTTCGCTGCGTTTGCGGATTGGGTCCCTGTTTCACTACCGTATTTGGTCATGAGTGTGTGGTGTTCCCTAGCAGCATTTTGTAAAATGGTCCATTCTTGGCGTGCCCTTCAAATTTCCGGCGTTTGTTTTCTTTTCAGGGGAATTTGGTACATCCTCTCTCAGGGGATTGCCATTAACGAATAGCATCATATAAAACGGAATACCAAGCTTTGGTTATAAACACATTAAGAATTGCAAACTCAATACACGCGGTGTGCAAAATTGGGAAATAATATGGGTCCATGCAAAACCACATTCGACGGTAACGTTTCACAGTGGTGAATTTGGTAATATTGTGGTCAGATCAGGGTTTGTTATAATAAAAAGAATATAGAACCGGAACCGGTTTAACAAGGGAGGATTTAAGGCCACCGAGGAGCGTTGTCAGAAAACTAAGCTTAAAGAAAACTGGCCAGCGTTACCCCTTTCATGAACAAACGCATCATCATCGGTGAAGTGTAGGGGGTGAAAATTCTATGCCATTAAGTTTCAGGGAAATTGGCGAGAACACAAGTAGCGGATGAGCATAGGTTCGGAGCGGTGCCTCATGATGGCAATGTTGTTAGGGAAGTACCGGGGAGTGCACCCGGGACCTGCACATCGAGAAACCAGGAACCTAATCACTGGGCCACTAACCGGGAACACTATCATAACACCGTTAGGCGGGCTAGTTGGTACTCAGAATTCATGCTGAATTTTTGCGCAGCGTAAGACTAGGACAGATAGAACAAGGGACACGAAGACCAGCGCAGTTGGTCTTCTGCTGGTTTTCGTGTCCCTTGTTATATCTGTCCTAGTCTTACGCTGAGCAAAAATTCAGCATGAACACTATCATGCGCTGACAACTTGAACGAAAACAACTTGCGTTGGCACGAATTGCGGAACAGTCACGAGGAAAAAGTTCAAGATATAAAAGAGAAATTTGCTCTGGTACCAGTGTCAAATGGGCTAATTTTAAACTTGAGAAAATTAACCGAACAACAAATTTAGGTGCCCAGAGCGTGCAAAAACCATTCCATCTCCACTTTTAGGCCACCTCATTACGAGACGGGAAACCAAATGCACAGACTGTTGTGAGCGGCTTAAAATATTTAACAAAACGAAAAAAGCGATAAACAAACTCCTAAAATTCGGCGCAATAAACCAATTAATGTCAGCTGCTGCATGAAACAAATGGAGAAGAGCAAGGCCGAGAAATGGTTCCCGTGGTTGGAATGTAACCTATGTTCCTTACGTTAAGAAACCAGCTTTTCTTCTATTGCATTCTTGGCGTAACCTCCTGCGTGCTGCTCTCCTCTTCCGTTCACGTGCATGAGAGGATGAAGTGGGGTGCAGATATACCGAGTTTGCGAAGCCGGTTGCCGCGGGTGCTAGCGCGTGCTAACGAGGTCCACTTTGGAAGAGACGGGAAAGCCTGCGGACAATTATATCCGGGCCTGTCCGTCATGGAGAACTTTCAAAGGCGCGGTCATCAATTTAATATGAGGTGCAATCGCCAGGTCTCTAACGAAGAGAGAGGGGGCGCCAGCTCTGCTCCTTCTCCGACCTTCCACCGATAGTGCAAGCTGCGCCATTTTTTAAGCAAAATTGGTGCATGCTCGTGGTAGGCCAAATCGATCAATGTGACATAGTGTCAATATTTTAAGGTGTATTCCCTGAAATGGATCTACGAAAAGGTTTTTGTTATTACATAAAACATACACTCCTGGCGCACAAAACACACGTCACAGCAATACATATTCGATGAAAGATTGTAATCGTGATATCGCGTTCTGTATTCAAAGTTGACAGCAATTTTATACTGTAGTTGATTTGTAACGTTTCATTTGCAATATGAAGCAAAACCATCAAATCTCAAGCAATATTTAATGTTAGACACGCCGAGACATTCATTATAATCCTAACAGAAACGTCGCAGCAGGACCACAGAGAGTACAGATAAATAACAAACCAAGCTCAATAGTATAGCCACCTCCTCAGTTTCCGAACTCCAAGATAATGTTTGGTCAAAGATTAAACTAAGGCATTTCACATTAAGAGCGAGTTCAAGTTTAGTGCATGCGCCAGCTAAACATAGATTACTATAGGGAAAAACAGAGTGGGTCAGTGCTGGAAGATGCGTGCTTAGCCTAAACAGAATTTCGCAGGGTGTGGCGAGGCGCAGGCAGAAAAGCGCAAGCTTTAAAATCTAAAGGAATGATTTATAGTATACCACACTCTAAGTTTGGTCCAACGCGGGGCTCCAACTAAAGGTAGCCCATTGGATTAGGAATTTTGTTATTTGGCGTAGTATGGCTTTAAACGCACCCTGTAAATAACATCGGCGCGCGTACGTCACATCGATGCGCCTAAGTAACCGTCGTAACAACCTCGTGCACACGTTGGCCACAACGTCTTAATATTCCCCTTTCTCTGAAATTTATTTTAAGGAGCTTTTCACTAAGCTCGCGTCGCTCGCGACAAAATCATGTGGGAGATTATATAAGCGCAATCCACATGTTAGAAAAAATAGATTTTGCAAAAGCTGATATCAAGAACGTGTCGATGTAAAGAAGATGTCTCGATCACCCCTCTTTTTGCCCATAAAGCTCAGTGATCGGAAATATGAAACCAATATCAAAAATTGTCCCAGTTTACTCAACCTGTTTTCAAAAAATGCCGCTCTAAAAGTTGTACTTTGGTATATTTGTTAGAGAACGCCTTAAAATTCCTTGATGACGCACCAAAAATAGCCTCGCAGATTACCTTTGTCCCGCTTTCACGAAACTGCGCCGCTAAAATGCTAGTAATTTTAAGCCAGTACACCAGGTTGGGCAAGCGGTAAAAGAACGCATAGGCCATAGTTCTTAGGGCATGCTTTGTGTTGCCCGTTCGCAAAGGTTATGCGGGCAGTTCTCGTGCTTTTGCACTCCTTTAACATCGTTCTCTTTTAGAACTGCAGGTATTTTTTTTCCGATGTTCAGGTTGATCAGCCTGCAGTCCGTTTAGCAGTGATAGTCGCGTCCGTGGAGTTGATTTCTGCAAGCTGGCGCGTACTAAACCCTTGACGAGCGTGTTGGACATGGTGCCTGCCGCGTCCCGTGTGCCGTTATCGAGGTGCCTGGGGGCACCGCCATCTAGTGGACGAAGTGCCTTCAGGATAAGTTTCTCCAACTTCGTTAGGGTCTACACAAACGCAGTCGCTACGAAGTGTTGGGTGATGGCTTTATAAGCGGCTTGTCATGGAGGAAGCGACGGCAAAAGAAGCCAACGAAGACTTTGAAGATATAAAAGCCCCGTGCCACACCGGGTCAAGTTATGCATGCACTTGATATGATTTGGGTGTTTCCCTGAGCGCATGAGGATGCGAAAGACGCACTCGACGCACTGCAAAGTTACAAGACATCCAGGTGGCTGCTGCTTACTTAGCGCGCGGAAACAAAGATCACCGACCTTTTCGCGCAAAATATATTTATAGACACATGGGGCCATTGGAACTCAGTAATAGTTATCATGGTCTCTTTTCATGCCCGCGGGCGGCGATTTCTTTCGGAGCATTTACAATTTACAAATTTGGCACCACATAAGCTTGCCGGGTGCCGGTGCCCTATATAATCGAAGTTATAATTTAAGCGACCAATAACTGCTGAACTCAATTTACCGATTTCATGAATTGTATAAAATAATTAGCGACTCCCCTCAATTTTGTTAAATCGAGTTTTGACTGTACTCCGTTTATTTTAAGGAGCTCCGTTTATTTTAAGCAACATTCCATGTTGCATCATGGAATGTTGCATCATTGCAATGTTACATACGGTATCATTAACAGGAAAAGCGCAACTAGGGCGAAAATAAGCCTGCTCTTACGAACTGTTTTTGTTAAGAGCAAGGACGGCAAAAATCTCTCTTCACGGGTTCCCACTTTCCATGCAGGGCCTGTTTCCATGATGCGGAGCAAGTACTTAAGTTCACGCGCTCCGTTATTTGTTTTTCAATAGCTTGATAGCCCACAAACACACTCTTTCCTACATATATACACACGTACACACACGCATACACATATATACATCCATACATATATGCATACATACATACATACACACATACATACATACATACATACATACATACATACATACATACATACATACATACATACATACATACATACATACATACATACATACATACAACATACATACATACATACATACATACATACATACATACATACATACAAACAAACATACATACATACAAACAAACAAACTTATACACATCATATGCTTGCACAAGCCAAAAAAAAATATACACTATGAGAGAAAGGTGCAGTGGCGGTCAGAACGGTACACTTTATCCCCCTCGAACTTCGAACTTCACTTTGCTGCTCTTATATTACCTCCTTGCGCGACTGCCTGCCGAACACGCATCCAGTTCTGCGTTGAGGTTTTCGTAATGCCTAAATTAAACTGCAATTCACGGCTCAAATCGAATTTCGCTTGATTGTGGCTCGATGGTGGTGTACGCACAGATGGATGCGGAGTGATATTAGGAGGTCCTATGATACTCCGCACCGCTACAGGCGAGGGAGTGAGCCGTTTGACTTCCGGTACTAACTCACGGTCGTAGCCCATTGGGCAGACGACTGGCACTAGCACTGTCTGGTGTACCATACACAGGCTCGAATCTTGCCGGTGCCTGTGTGATTTTTTGCGATTGTAAATGCTGTGCGCACAGACGCAGACTGAAATTGTGCGGTTCTGACGTATTCCACGCCTTAAAGGCGTCAATGACGACAACGTTGTGTGCACACCACAGTTAGATATATCCGCGAGCAATGTGCAAAGGTCTTAGAGCACACAGAAGGCACGCATTACGTGTACAGTTATATTTTACAGTTCAAGAAAACCTGACCTGGCTTGCCCTGTCTCGCAGCTGGTTAATGAGCGGAGGCATATAAGTCCTGACCAACTGTAGGGATTAACTGTAGGGATGAGGGAACAATAGAGATAATTCTAAAAATGACGTACAACATGCCGATCAAGCCGGTCTTATGCACGTCAACACAAACGCTACTGGCGTTAGGAGTACACATTTAAAATTATTAAAGCCTACCGTAGCGCCCAGACTGAGGGATTGATGAACGCCTCATCGGGTGCCACGCTTTTACGCTAGCTGGGTGGGCTATACTGAAACAAATCAGAAATATATCCAAAACAGTCGACGTTTCCTACAACAGCCGACGACCGGATTTGAACAACGCAACATAATATCTATGGTTCACGGAACTGATCTATAAGTGCTTGAATGTCGGGACTATTTAGCCGATAATCAGTAGAGATGTATATGGAGCTTATAATTTTGTACCCTATAAAGAAATTTCCGAAAGCAACTGGCTCAATGACAGTGCTCAAAGTGATGTGATGGCATGCTAAGACTTTTTGGGCAATTGTTGCCCAATTGTGCACCCAACACTGACCTTTCTGAAAACCTGATAATTGTTCACAAATTGGGTATGTTTTCTGTATAAATATGTGTTTCGTGTAAGCACATGACATTTATTTGGCTGACAGGGAGTAACTTGTGTACTATTATGAGCAATATAAAAGAGAACACAGGAACGCGTAGAAACACCCTCAGACCCAGATATGAGTGATACGCAGCGGCTGCCGTCGGAAACAAAGTGGAAAGAAGGACGCTGTTCTAAAAATTGTTCCCATTCCCGCCGTTCGTCTTATCGGCTGTCGGACGATACCATATTATCGGCGAAATGACGTAAGCAGCGGCTTTGTAGAAATTCCAGCGTGGTGGGGTGCCACAGTTAGTGGAAGAGCGCCATCCTTTCCCCCTTCGCTTTTCACAGCGCCGTCCGCATATCGCTCCGAGTCTGTTTCGAGGCTTTTTGCCACGCGTTCCTGTGTTCACTTTCATATTGCTCATAATAGTACATATTCTAGGTTTTTAAATAGGCCTAGGCCGTTCCACTGTGTGAAGTCTTGTCTCCCACGGTTCCGACGACCACTATTCGTGGTTCCGTTGCCTACACCTATAAACCAATCGACATGGTTTAGTACAACGTCTTTAGATGTCATGCATCTCTTAGTCAACCCTCCGTCGTCCAGCGTCCGAACCACTCCTTGCTATCCCCCTCTCCACGCCGGCTGTGATAACGCCGCTCTCCTCCACGCCGTTCCTCCTCCCCGCTCGGCTCGTCTCGTGCCTCCGAAGACAAGGCTGCACAGAGGAGAGCTCGCGAAGCTGAACGCAAATGTCAGCGTCGAGCAGCGGATTCCTCGCTTCGAGAACGAGAAGCCGCTTTGAAACTCCAGTGGCGAGTAGATGATCCAGATGGCGTTCGGCAACGTGACAACGCTTCGAAACGCCAGCGTCGAACAGCGGATTCCTGCCTTCGAGCACGACAAGCCGCAAAACGTTCCACTACTCGATAAATACAGGAACCATTTAATACGCTACTGCACCGGTCTTTACTCTTACAACCAATTACACGCTACTACTCCACGGCTTTGCATCCCCTCAGGGTTCCCAGGTGGGAAGATGGTGTAATTGTTTTGGATGCTCGGGGTCCGCGGGGTGGACAGTACCGTCACCCCGAAATGTGAAGGTGCCAGGGGTGGGGAAGAGCCCTGGACAGAGGATGCTAGATACCATCCTTGCTGAATTCTGTTCGGGAGTGTAGCAGAGGGCACAAGAACCTGATAAGCGCCGCACAACAACACAACAGAGAGGTGTAATAAATATTTTTTCCAGTTCAGTCTAGTCAAACTCAAAACGCGCTGCGCAAACATGAGCACGCGAACATGGGGATAACATGTGGATTGGTCTCGTTATGGCGTTCTTGATAAAGATGGAGTGGCAGGTGACGCGATCGGATGATTTGTGCTAGAGAACGCTATAACCAGTCACAGTTGAATGACGGGGATGCCCAGCTGGAACAGAAAAACTTCTTGAGGGTCCTAAGGAGAAGCGCTGCTCTTACGAGGAAAGTTACCTGAAGTCCGTGGGGATGCTGGAGCTCGAGCTCAATAGGGATCTACTTGACGCCTTTCTGTGTTGCGGCCGACGTGGTGTCTACACACTCCTGGCCCATGAAGGTCCCGCAACTTTACAGGTCCTTGTCACCCGAGGAAGACTATCTGCCTGCTATCCGTCGTCTACCAGTGATTCCCAGTTGCTCCTGCCCGCATGTTTTCTGAACTGTCACCCAGACCTGACACACTGGATAGAGCAGGTTTCTTTTCTACATGTTACTGCAGTGTATCTACCTCGAAAACGTGCGGGCATGCAAGACGCGATTTTCGCTGCGCGCTCGCACCTGACGCAAACTTGTCATTCTGACACAAGATTTTGACCCCTCAACTGCATCACGCTGAAAAGTTTGAAGGAGTTTTTTTTCCGGAATTTTATTTCTGTTTGTGTGAAGTTCAGAGGCGAACTGAACTTTTGTGTTTTCCCCTACTGGATTTATATGTGCCGTCATTTTTTTTACTAGAGTTGTTTGAGTATAGTGCCCAATGTTGTCACGTTCATCATTACTGTGTTACCGTGCTGGGGGAGCGGCAGCGCAATCCGGATAACGAAGTAGACGTTGTATATTGGTATACAGAGTTTTATTCAGGTGACAAGGCACGGCGTGTTTTGCAATGTCCTGCCGGGAATGCTGGACTCGTCTAAGCAGGCAAACAAAGGAGCGCTAACGTTAACTTTGCAGTCTTCAGGCGATATGCTGTCTATCGCTATAAGCGGGTATCCAGAACGGAAGATAGCACAAGGTTTATAATATTTACAAAGAGTGGAACATGCCCCAAGAAGCCATTATCCCGGTAGCCTCTCTTATATGTGAAGGCGCTTCTCCAAGTTCCGTAGTCTCTATGACTGTTGCTGTGACAGTCACGATCGCCACTCAGTGTCCCTTCCTAAAATTCTTCTTCTCGGCTCATGCAAAACCACACCAAAAACTTCCGCCATGAAATTTGTAGAGGTGTGTAAAGCTCCCAAAGAATGGACACACATTTTTCAAGTGCAGCTATGGGTTTCGCGGAGAGGACACTTTTGGATGTACGCTAATGTGGAAGGCGTCGCCGAACCGTAATCAATAAATTCTGACTAAGCGTGGCAGTGCTAATACCTAGCATGGATGTTTTATGAAATTTTTATCAGCTAAATGAATGTTAATATCTAAAACTGCTACGAGTTCTGTAAAAGAATCGTGCGTAAAAACTAAACCCGTCCATGGCCCAAAAGTCGCTGAAATAAAGTCGACAGATTCTGCCCGCGTCGGAGTGTCATGTTTTAAAACCACGAAATATCGTCCACATTTCTATAAACTTTTAAGACTAATCTGTCCTCAATTTTCTGTGCAACGCATGGTCATCTGTGGCTAAAATATATTACACGAGTACAGGGGCCACACAGGAACCAATACAATCTTTTCTCTTTGCAGAAACATACCGTTGTCGAAGGAGGTAAAAGTATGGTTTAAATAAAACTCAAACAACGAAATGTAGTCCACCGACACACCAGACGAGTTATGAAATCCAACGGCACCATTTTCATCAATGCACTCTCTAACTGACTCGAACAAAACACCATGGAGGCACAGAATAAAACAGGTCCTCAACATCCACGAGAAAAAGCGTAGCCAATAGGTGCTCCACTCTGCCATATCCGGCCAACGTATTTGAATCTTGTTTGAAATTATAGCAATTTCCCTGACAATTCAGGTTTCTCAAAAGTATGGCTGAGTAAGTGCTGCCAAGAACCCTTTTCACTGACGATTGCAGAAAAAAAATTTTGTTTATGCGTTTTGACCGAAAAGAACACATCAAGCATGGGACTTACAATCATTAACTTCCTTAGCGAACTTAGTCAATTCAAGGTCATTGTACATTGCAGGGGCTTTGCTCATTACTCATGTAGCGCTTGCCTTCGCAGGAACGAAATTATTGTCTGTCGCTTGGCCCGCCATGTCGAGGAACATTTTTTTCCGGCATGGCCACAAGACCACTTTTTTTTCTTTGTATGGTGCACGTGTCTCTTTTCCTGTTTTGAATACACTTGTTATAGTGTTGTTTTTTTCGATACTTTTTGAACGGTATTTACTCGCGAGATTTAACTCTCGGTGAAGCTTCTCGCACGACGGAAGCCTAGCGTTTCTATGTGGGAGTGAACCAGGCTAAATATATCAAGGACGCTAAACCGACATTTACTAAGGAAGACCAACCTAATATAATAACCCCATATATTATGGCACCGGCGCAAGTCATTGAAACCAAACTATATAGTGTAGCCATTACTACAAGTTCGTAAAACATTACGCTTCCTACCCGCCGCGGTGGCTCAGTGGCTAAGGCGTTGCGCTGCTGAGCACGAGGTCGCGGTTTCGATTCCCGGCCGCGGCGGGCCGCTTTTCTGACGGAGGCGAAAAGCAAAAACCGCCCGTGTGTACGAGATTTCGGCGCACGTTAAAGATCCCCAGGTGTCAAAAATTAATCCGGAGCCGTCCACTACGGCGCGCCTCATCGCCTGCGTTGCGTCGGCGCGTTAACCCTACAATCAATCAATCAATCAACTTACGCTTCCTGTACAAGCAACCATAGTACCGCTGGTAAGATTAGTGCTTGCCCTGCAAAACAAAAAGAGACGTGAAGTACAAACGCTGTTGGGTTTACCTTGATAGATTGGCAGACCAGTGATCATGATTTCCTATTAAAAAAAATCTACTTTGCTATGTTGTATATTACATATCGAATAAAGTAAACACTCGCCGTTTCGTATCTCTTGCGTACGTTAGCCCCGCTTTTGTAGCAAAGCATAATACTGCTCATACAGTGCTGTCAGTCAAGAAAACTGGAATAGAAGCAGACACGTTGGTTCCACACCCGCTGCTAACCATCCCTGCTTCAACACAAGAAAAGGTAATAGAATCAGGGTAATCGAAACCATCGCAATAACTATAGGAGGCAGTGCTCATTTTTCTACTCTCACTGCATGTTTCTATGTTGCGCATGAGTTAGGGCTTGTTGACTCCCGAGATATTACTAGTGCTTGTGGCGCCAAAGGCCTAGTTCGTCTGTTATTTGTACGCAGCTCGATTGCACAAGAAAGCAGGAGGATGTTGTTTTAGGCTGTTGTCATTCAAAGTGTTGTCGTTTAAACATTTGTTTTATCTTTGCGTCTGCAATGAAGTTCTAGTAAGACGCGCACCGTCCCTGTTACGCAGCATCTGGTTTAAACCCCACGGTTTGTCCGTGTTCCTCACTCATTATTACATTTATGATACAAGTCTGTCTCATAAAACTTCAGATCGGATATCATCCGTTTACAGTTTCTGGTGCCTGTGGCAATACAAAGAATGCAAAGACGCAAATGGGTATTTATGGATGGTTACGAATTGCATCACAGCTATGAATGAAGGGTTGCAGGCTTAGTGCTCATTAGAAATTTGCCCAACCTTTCGGCGTGTGTGCCATTCATGCAGATTCTGTAACAAACATGTTGCTATGTGCTCCATAAAAAGTGTACGTAATTTTTTTTTCAGATTTAACTGCTTCAGATTGTGCTGAGACCTACGGCTCAGCAGAGCATCCTCATGAATTATATTGCAAGGAAGATTTCTTGTAATCAAAAAAAAAAACTGAGTGTCCAAGGCAATAAACCCAAACGTCCGTGAAGCACCAATACTGCATCCGCTTATGAACGTTTGCTATGTAAACTCTCCGGTATGAGAAAAATTCCTGAATGATTTTTAAAATGTACTAAATCATGTTTTGGTTTTGAAGGAGGATCTACCAGACTAGGTGATAATGCTAAACATGTATTATTTCGCATAGAAAATGGCGTTCCTCTGTGGTTACTTCACTGTTACCTTCGTCAAAATGTGGTATCCCTATGCCGCTCCTGTCTGCAAAGGCTTTTTAATTCTGCCGCCTCACCCGTTGCGCTTTTTTGACGCCGTCTCCCTCTTTTTCACGATGACCAGTGTGCAGGTGGTCGCTCAAGTAAATTCAATTTTTGTGTGTTGAATTGGTTGCCTTCCACCTACAAAACTATTCGTTACTGCGGTACATCTTGCAATGCCACATGGACACTAGCCAAAGCCACAAGCGTTTTTTTTTTTGTTTTTCCATCAAAATCGTGTTGTCGATGCCCAATTACAGTAGAACCCTGCTGATACGTCTCCCGCGGCATACGCGACCCGCTTCTTAGGACGGATAAACGTGGTTCCGGCAAACTTAGGATTGACGCTCGTGTTGGGGCGGTACACAGCATACGACGTGCCCTGTCACCATAAAATGGCATTTTTTCTCATATTTTACACCGCTCAACTGTTTCTTCCCACCTTTCTTTACTGTGAACCCCGCTTGACGCTGCTTGCTCTGCAAAATTCCGAACGCGCGGCAGAACCCTACCTGAACAGACGCAAGCAAGCAGGCGGGTACTCGAGAGCGGGAGTTAACCTTCGACGGCCCCACGCGGCAGCAGTACGCCATCGCGCCAACCGCGATAAGTTGAAGTTCAGGTGGAAGGCGTACCGTGAATTTACAACTCCCATCGAGCCGCCAAGCAACGCGAAAACATATACGACGCAATCTCGCGGTAATGACCGAACACCCGCTTTTTCCGCACGCTCGATCCATGTTTTTTACTTTCACGACGCTCTCTCACCCTATATCCCTGCTCTCTGCTTATCAGTGCCTTTCCGAGCCAAGTTGTCACTCCACTCATTTCGCTGCTATGGTTTCACAATTCACGCGCATCCGCTGGCAAGGGTGGAAGACATGTATACGTTGGCACCGCAATTCGCGTCGCTTACTTCGCGCCGCAGCAGGTCACTGTAGCAAGATCACGCTTATAATTTTCGCCGCAAAGCAATTTGCTGGCGAAGTTTGAATCATCTTATCTGTTTCGCGTTACTGGGCTTATGGAAACGAAAACAGCAGTGTTTTCAGCAATTTCAGCTAATAGGGACGGCACGAGACCGTTCAAAGGGCGTCGCCACCCTGTACGGGAGCTGTTTTTTCCCCTCGGCCTTGTACTATCGTTCGTTTCTCTTATCCTTGGCAGTTTCACACCAGCTTTTGCCGTCTCAATTTGCTCACCCGGTCGGCCTTATCTACGTCCCGCAAGGCACGGGGCAGGAGAGCTATAATACCGCCGGACGGCCCGATGTTGTGTAGCGTGGGGTACTTTGCTGGCGGCCTAGCTCCGTGAAGAGAAGGGGCCCGAGTTTTTTTTATACAAAACTTGGGGTCTGAGCTAGAGGCTCGCACATGACGCAATATCGCGCTAAACATAGTAGTTTAAATATATTCTTAGCTCACCCTTCGCGTGAGACCGTCTACTGGGCCGGCAACCCACACCATGGACATAGGACGCTTCCCAGGCGGCACAGAAAGTGTGCCCCAAGACCGGCCCGTCTATGGCCGCTTTCTGGCATGTCCGGCCAGCATCCAGGTTCTGGCAGCCACTGATCATGCGTTGAACGGCCAACATTCGGCAACCCAGCGCTTCGGCATTTTTCTGTCCGCCCGTGTCCGGACGCACAACGGCAGCTAACCGGCTGCCAGATATTCAGTTCTCTTACGGCTGCCGATGTTGAGAAAGAGAACGGCCGAAGTACGGCCTTCGGGCATCCGTTTTTTCTTCGGGAAGCGGTAATCGGCCGAAGCACGGCAAGCGACCGGCCACAGAATATGCGTATTCTTGCGGCAGTTGGTGTTCGAAAGGAGACCGGCCGGAGCGCGGCTGCCGTGCATTCGTTGTTTCAACGGTGAACCGCGCGTCCGGCGGACGTACGGCCCCAGAATATACGCTTTTCATTCGGTTAGCTGTCCTCGGCCGAATTACGGCAAGCGAATGGCCACAGAATATTTGGCAACCGGTGTTCAAGAGGAGACCGGCCTACGTAAGGTATCTGGTTATACGTCATTTTTTCGGCAAACGGCATACAGCCGAACAACGGCTCGCGCCTGGGCGCCGAGAATTCATGCACAGACGTGTTTGGAAGGAGACCGACCGGCTTTTTCCTGGGGGGAGAAAAAGCCGTTAGGGACCGAACGACGGGGACGCGTTTTTCATCCGCTCCGTGTTTCTACGTTTTAAATGAACGAACATCGTTTGTCAAACAGTAATGAGTGTTCTCTGTGAACGGGTAAGGTGCAAGGACTCACTGGACATTAGCAGGGAACCTTTCAGGCCATCGAAATGTCCATTTATTGCCACAAGAAGACTGTGCCACACCGACGGGTGAGCTAAGCCTCGCCAGTCATCGCCGCTACCACGCCTCTGCCGCCGGCTTCGTCGACGCATCAGCTCGAGGCTATTCGCCCCTCAAGAAATGGAGAGCATTGGAGACATCGACCCGCCAGAGATGTCCGATCCGAGATGGAGTAGGTTCACCAAAATAACTGGCCTTCAAGGGCGTCGAGCAAGCGGCCACCACGCAGGAGCTAAACCGCCACCATGTCAAGGACTCCCCACCAAAGAAAGGCAAGTGCGAGCAAAAGCGCAAGTTATTCTGCTTACAATTAAACTGCGACAAGCAATGTTGCACTATGTTGTTGGTGATAAACGTAGAAGAGACTCGCTCGTGCATTGGTAGGATCAACTTCATGCCCTGCACTATGTTACTTCAGGGTATTTTACGACTGCCTATTTAGAAAAAAAAATATTTTAAATTTGCGATAACAACAGAGCCTTGTCACTGACGAAGCCTAGCTGTTAATTTAGTTCCGATGTTTGAAGGTGAGCTTAGCTACTCTTGGGATATGACTCATTTGGTTAAACATAATCGCCAGCATCCTAGCAAACACAGATTTTGTCAGGATTTTCTTGCTCAACGCAGATTGTTGAGTTCACGCACGATTTGGCTCTTGCAATAGATAAGCTTAAAGTGGTTGACTGTATATTCTTGGACTGCAAAAAAGCAAATGATGGTGTTGCATATCACCGTCTGCGTAGTACATTTCATCCTATGAACTGAATGAATCGGTTTTTGCATTGTTATTACTATTGGCCCTATAGCTTTGTTCAAAAGTACTGTGTAGTTAATCGGACTATAGCGAATGAACTTGATTCCGTATACCTGCAGCTTTATTCGAATTTGATAACATCCTGGTGTGCTGATTCAGAAAAGTTTTTGAATGTTAAACAGTGTGTTAACGGCACCTTTACAAGAAAACCTTCATTCCAATTGGATACGTATACCGTAAATTATGCTGCTGTGACAACGGCCGAGGAATATAAATACCTAGGAGTTTATTTAGGGAGTGGTTAGAGGTTAAATAGGCAGGTTCACACCATAAAAGTTACGGCTGCATATGTTTTTGGCTTTCTGAGACGAAATTTTAGTGAACTTCCATCTAACTGAAAAGAACAACCGTATTTCACTCATGTGCGCTCAATCTTGGAGTACGCATGTGTTTTCGTGGATCCCTACACCAAAGAGCTCGTTGATACGCTCGAAAACATACAGAATATGTCAGTGCGATTCGTATTAGGTAATTGGCACGCTCAACTTAGCATGAGAGAAAGTAAAAGTAAACTGAAATGGCAGGACGTGAAAGATCACAGACGAAACCACAGGTTGAACTTTTTCGTAATATCTATCATTCGAAAACTGTTGTAGAAGGGGAGAAGTATGTCCAAGCGCCATTCTACATATCGCAAAGTGGGACCGCTAGCTTAAAGCAAATTATTAACTTTCCTTTAAAGGTGACGCCTTGCGCGATTCATTTTATTTTACATCAATACTTCAGTGTAATTATCTTCCACGTATGATTGCATGAACTGTATATATTGACGATTTTCAGCGCGCTTTGTAGAATTATTTTGTTATTTTGTCTCATATTTAATGCTTAGTGTTATGTATCTCCCTTCTGTAATGCATGCAAAGGCAAGCAGGCATCAAATAAATAATAAATAAATAAATAAATAAATAAATAAATAAACTTCCAGAGGCGCAAGTTTGCCTCCGACGGGTTGAGAACCCTACGCATTCAACCTTGACCAATAAAATATTTATTGCCCTATTCGTTGCAGTATGCAAGGTTTCCTGTATGCATGCTACCATTGCTATGTTATTGGTTTTAAACAAATTATGTAACTCTAATTTTACGCCTTTCCTTGCGTGAACACAAAGGGATACAACTGCAGCCACCTGAAGCAGGGCGTCATTCGCGACGCGTCTAGAATTTTTTGAACGTAGTATGACATTAGAAGAAAATTAAGCTCTTTTGGACTATTAAGTGGTGTGGACGTATACTCATGACGTGCTCATGAAAACAACATTAAAATAGATTGAAAATGAAAGTACCTGTTCGCTCCTTCTTAGGATCAGCCCTGCGCAAGGTCATCAGAAAAGTTGATCGAGTAGAAAATGTCTTTGCAAGAAAAATGGGCAAAAACTGGACACACTTTTTTGTGAAGGAGTTATATTAAATGCTCCTGAGTGTTTTGTTGAGAACCAAAACGCTTCGTAAAGGCATTCACGCCGGTTTTATATACATCAAAATTGGTCAAGCAACTGTTATAAAAATAGTTTATGTAGTCATAGCATGAAAGTGTTCAGGAATATTGCCCTAAAAGAAATTGGCTAAAAGCGGCGCAATTTATCTCTCTGAAATTCAACCCACTAAAGTATGCGCCCTCCGCCGCCCTGCCCTCCCCCCTCCTCTTTCCCGTTTATTACAGGTAAGCCGCCCCACAGAGGATATTAGGACTGGACAATACATCTATTTAAGCTCTACAAAGAACTGAATATTTTCTGTGTTCGGCAGTAAATGAGGCACAGCAATTAAAGGAACGACAATTTGTGAGCACTGTTTAATAAATGAATTTTGCTGTCAACTGAGGCTGGTAATTAAGCAAGGCTGCCCTGAAAGCTTGACGGCTGGTGGTTGCGCCCGAGCTCACTTTGATATGGCTGCAAAAATGCTGGGTTTGTGCTGCTTCTGCACTGCGCGAATGAGTCATCTGCTTGCGTGACATGCAGTGACCGGCCTCAGTACAGCTAACGTACTGTGGCTGAACTCCAATGCCCGTAGCACGGCCGTATTTCCGGTAGCTGTAGTCCGGCTGGAGTCCGACGACCGCATCTCGGCTGTCCTCCGGCGGACGTACTTCGGCCGTACACGGGTCGCTTTAGAATGGCCGGAGCCCTACGGCTGGAATCTGGCCGTATGACCGTAAGCCGGTCGACTGGCCGACGGACACTGGCCGTTGGACAGCCATGGGAGTACGGCCGTATACGGCCAAAAGGCCCACATTTGGACATGGGCCGAACATGGCTGCCGGAAAACGGCCGGACAGAAAATCACCGGCCAAAGTACACCGGCCTGTTTTAGGCCGAACAGTCCTGCGCTGCCTGGGACAGTGCCTCAGCCACTGAGGCAGCGTAGTGGAAGTGGTGATTGTGTAGGTATAATTATGAACATGGCGCACTGCGTGTATACCCCAGCGAAATGTATGACGTCGGCTTAGGTGCGTGCTACGCGCGCAATTAAAACACAAGTGAAGGTGCGCTGTTCACAAGCGGTCGCCAGAATAGCTCCTAGCGCCGGCGATATTTTGGTTGGGAGTCGCGACTCCGCATGCGCTATTTGCTTCCTCCCCGCGGGGAAGGGGGCGGTAATAGAGTGCGTGTTCTCGCTCTTGAAGTAAAAAATCAAATCGCCTTCGTGTAACGACCCGGCGTTTAAACATCACTTCTTTCTTGCGTGTGAACATGAAATGGCGAAGTGCCCAATGCAAATGAGCTACAATGAAAATCAAGGCGCCAACGATCTAAATGAAAGCCGCGCGAGAGTAAGAGTCGAAGTGTGAACGATAGAAGCGCAAACTTCCTGCGAGTCAAAGTCCAATCTAAGACATGGGGAACGAATAGCTCACGGGAAAGCTAACATTCACTCACCCATCCTCAACCGTGTTCAGATTGGCGCAACCAGATACACCTGGGATTGATAACGCGAAGGGAATTCCTACCACGGGAAGTGTTTTTCTATCTGTCATCATTATCTTCGTGTGCCTTCCATGTTTGTATCTTTGGGCATCCCCGCAGTGTGTTTGGGTTATGTCACCCCCATCAGCGTGTCGAAAAAAATGTTTTAAATATACGAGGGGCAAAGCTTCAAAATTATGCCAACCAGCGGCGAAAGGAACTAGAATATACTGCAGGTAGTTAACTGGCCCATCTGAGACGCTATTCATCCTTTGCCAGAATAACGATGTTTATAACAAGTCGGTGTTAGATCGACCCGCCCAGAGAGAAAGTAATAAGTGTTTTTCGTACTGTTGTCCTACTCCTGTCCTGTAGCTTATCACCTGCGTAAGATACGCACAGAAGTACCTTGCTGTTACGGTTGAGGCTCAAAGCCGACTACTTCGGGAGTTTGTGTGAGCATGGCATCGGTGTTGATAAACAGTACGTAAAGGGCACAGCGTTTCGTCCGCCGCTGTCAACCTTCTCGCCCTTGAAATGAACATAATTGTGCCACCGTGTGGAGCACCAGCAGAGCTGAAAATCTTACATTCGTGTGGCTCCGCTTTTCCGGGCAGCTCGAAGGGCCTTTAGCTTCTCTTTCATGTCTTCATACATCTTGCCCTCCAGGTCTTGCACACGTGATGCAGCTGCCGGACGTCTTTCCGCATTATGGGGCCACTCTACGCGGTTGCACACAGGATGTGAAATTCGAGCGATGTCTGAGGTTTCCAGATTAGCCGAAGATGACTGCCTGCGAATTCGAGGTGTGCTGACAGTTTATTGTTTTCGAGGTGTGCTGATGGTTGCCGCTGGAAGTACCTTGCATGCACGCAAGTGGTTGAACACCGTAGGGCTTCGAGAGAGCTTCGAGGACCGAAGGTGCGCTGCATTCCTCTTCGCACCCAGCGACTGACACGTCGACCGCGTAACTAGTTCGAACGAAGCAGTCTCTATTCCGCATGGGCGACCTATACGATGTGCCGGTGTTCACGACACAATAGGGATCATGAAGGCCAAAGGACATCGCAGCACGGCACCAGTGTGGTGAGTGCTTTTGGTTATGTAGTAAAAAAAAAACCTAATCCATGCCAGGTTGCGCAAGTCCGAATAGTCTAGACAATGTAGACCCCTTTGTTTACTCGAAAAAGGCCTGTGAGGTAGAACCAAAGAAAGTACAGTGATCAAAGAAATCAAATAACATATTATTTCCATCGTTGCGTGATATTTTATTTATTTATGTTTTATTTATTTATTTGTATATTTAGTTATTTATTTATTTATTTCAGCAAAGCTTGATGTCGGGCTAGTTGGTGTAACATGAATTTGAAGGTACGTTGCGCTTGCTGTGAACACAAAGACTTGCACGAGAAAACAAAACTTGGACTTTCACGAGAGGACGGCGCCGTCCTCTCGTGAAAGTCTACGTTTTTTTTCTCGTGCAAGTCTTCCTCTCGTGAATGTCTACGTTCTTTTTCTAGTGAGAGCCTTTGTGTTCACAGCAAGCGCAACGTACCTTCAAATTTATTATTTATTCATTCATTCATTCATTTCAAGTTCTTTTAATCGCACAAGCATTTATGAGGGAAGTGGGTTTGGGATAGAAAAAATACAAGTAACTGGCAACAAAGCGCCAAGACAGTAGCATAGACTACTTACGCTGGTGGTACAGACACAGAATTACATAGAAAATACGCTAGTGGTTGTTGTGGACAGACCTGTAGAAATATTTATGCTGTAAACAACGAGCGAAAAGCGTTTGCCGACTACTAAGCAATTACACAAAGTTTACACAATGTTCTCAAGAAATGTACAAAACATGCGGTCAACAGTTGTTCAAGAGAAAATCAAACAAACATGAACAACAGGAACAGAAGAAATTCACATTGAAATAATACACCCGAAAAAGGCGAAACAATGATCGGCGAAAAAATTTGAATCAGTATTTTATGCCATATCTACGGGAATACCTCAGTCGAAGTTTGCGGGATGAAAAAAAAACTTGTGTGAAAAAATAGTTGCAAGTTTATATGTGTGGTCGACACGTGAACAGTGGTAATATAAAATTGAGCTGATTGGACTGGATAAGAAGTGGTGATGACCAATTTCATATAATAAGACCTAGAAGGAAAATGTTTTTTTGCAATATAACAGGGGAGTTGCAGAGTAAACTGCACTTGAGTTGTTTGCAGTTCTATTGTAATTTGAAAGGATGAAAGTGGCAGGTGCTATTCGTGAGAAGTTCAAGGTGGTGTTAAAAAAAATCTTGACTCGCATCCCGGAATAGGCGGCATATTCAACCGCCATGGGTGGATACTCGGGGTGAAGGCGTTGCCCTGCTGAGCACAAGGTCGCCCGTTTGATTCCTGGACACGGCAGCAGCTTTGCTGATGTAGGCGAAAAGCAAAACTCCCGTGTGTACGAGATTTCGGCGGACGCTAGAGTTCTCCAGGTAGTAAAATTTAATCCGGAGACCTTTATTTCGGCGCGCGTCCATTGCCCTCGTTGCGTTTGGCGCGTTAAACCCTACTATCATCAATCCAGGCGGCATAGTCGGATTTGGGCCTGACAAGTGTTTTGTAAAATAACAGCTCTAATGGAGTCGGGGCTTTTCGGAAGTTTCGCCGAAGCAACCTTAATGTGCGGTTGGTATTATTGGTTATACATTCGGTATGTGCTTTCTGTGTGAGAGTTGAAGTATAAAAACGCTGAAATAATGGTGAGATGAGACCGCTTCGAACTTGGTTCCATTGACATTGGACACTGAAGGTGCCTTGTTTTGAGCAAGAAAACCGCCTTAAGTTGCATTTTCAGGGTTAGGTAGCGTTTTCCATGATTCGCACCACCGCATGATAGCGTCTACATCTGACTGCAGCAAAAGGCAGTCAGCACCATTCACTTTTTCTTGGTAAAGGACGCAGTCGTAAGCTTAGAGGTGGATTAAAGGTGAAACGCATTTGGGAAGGTCAATAATATATATTAAAAATACTAGTTGACCTAAAACTGGTTCCTAAAGCACATCTGATGGTACAAAAATCAAAGGGGAATCTTAATTCTTGAGAGTAACCTATGAAAGCGGTAGGTGAAGATATTCAGGCCAGGTCGGATCTATTCGGATCTATTTGGGTCTATTTAAATTCAATTCCGGATGTATTATAGGGTTGAAAGGTTTTAGTAATACGCGATGATCAAATTTCTCGAATCCTTTTGAAGATCGAGAAAACCACAGTTGCACACAAGATATTCTGTGTAACATGGCATGAAAATTGCGTGTTAAGAACACCAACTGTGTTTCGCATGAATATAAACGACAGAAGCCATGTTGAGATGAAAGAAAAAAAATGTGGTTGATCCCTGTTTCATAGGAATTGGTGAAACACGAAAGTGAGGTGTGGCCAGGATCACTTGAATGTTTAATCTTCATCGATATGAACTTGCACTTTGCCATAAATATTTCGTCGGTATGGCACCGTCAGACTAATGAACTTATCCTCGGTATTCAATGGCGTGGATGCATGCAGGCAACCAAGTGTGCAGCGCCATATCTGTGACCAAGCGTCTGTTGCTAAGCGACGTTGCGCACCTGGCCCGCAGATCAGGCACCCCTCTTCTCCTCCATGCAACCGTGTGAGTGCCGCCGGTAGCCTATCGCGAAGGCCACGGTGCGCCGTCACTCGTTACGTCGGGCTCCGCGGAATGGCGGCACTTGTCCGTGCTAAGCACGACTGTGAAACACATGACTGTGTTTCACGTTTCGAACTCTTTGCCGAACACAAAGTATTGCGTCGAGTTCACTGTGAGTGCGATTAATAACATCACCGTTGGCGTCACAGTTTAGAATCGGATTAGAACGGAGCAGGTGACGCACGCCGGTGTCTTTTTTTTCTTCGGCGTGCGGCCGCAGTGGCACAGGCTGCACCGTGTCCGTGCACTTGGCCATAAATATTTCGTTGTATGGCACCGTCAGACTAATAAACTTATAAACATTAGACACTGGGTTGCAGGCGCCGGAGCACTGCGTAAACCCCGAATGAAACCACACGCAGCTCACAAACCATGCGAACGAACCGAATGGGTTGCCAGCTATCGTTTGGTGAACTCACGTTCCGCTGCAGCGAAAAATCATGATTTGCGGTGCTGTCTTGTGGGGTATGCTTGGCGAGTGACAACCTGCTGGCTCGTCGCTTCGCAAATTGGCGACCACTGCGTCGTGCTGCTTCGCTTCGTGGGGTCTACGGCCGATGGCTGGGGTGTGCGACTAGCTCAGCTGCCGCCAACTTTCTGCGCTCATCAGCATCGTAATGCACTACTTCGCTTCACTTCTCTTAGACGGGAGCACCATTGAAATAGAGGTTATAGGAAAGATATATGGTGCGTTCACACGGCTGTCTGCGCTTGAGCTCGTAGCGGAGTCGGTAAAGCGAATGGCACCTCCTGTTGCGGTGACGGATTACCCGGCTTGAATCCTGTTGCAGCCGCCGCGTTTTTGTGGCGATGTCATTTCAGTGACGGATATGACGTCAGTCAGATCTTGGTGTATCCCGGCATAAAGCACTTTCATGTTCACAAAGAATTTCCTCTCGGAAAACGCAGTACGCTGGCAGGCAGCTGGCAGTGCGCGCTTGATTTTAGGACCAGCGCGCGCGTTCTCCAGTGGCGCGCGCTGGAAAACTCGAGCTCTGGCGCTGCTTCGCGCGTGTGCTGGCGCTGGTTTGCAAGTGCGCGACCGCTGCTTTTAGTGTGTGCTGCCACTGCTTTGTGAGTGCGCTGCGCTGGATTACGCAGCTCCTGGCGCCGGCGCTACAGCTGCACATTTTGTTTTCAAATTTGAAAAGCAAAATTTTCTAACATTCCTTTTAATTGCCTCTTTATACTTTACACAGGATATCCCTATGTCGTCAACTCTCACGCATTTATATAGAACTGTATTCCCCATGCACACAGGGTTACTAGGTTCATTTTTATTATATCCATCGCAGCAGATGTTTTTTGAAGATTCCTTGCTTGTGGGCTGTCTTCATGGCTATGCGGGGTCCCAAAAGAGGAGCCCGTAAATCGCGTGCAGCTTTGGCTGATTGCGATGTGCCCTTTACGCATGCTACGCAGCTTTGCACAAGGAACGTTCGTTTTATTTCTTTGTTCCACAATTCCCATTGACCTAAAAAGAAAAACAAAACAAGAAAAAAAGGAGATGTAGCCGTCCACATCTACTGCAGGTAATCAAAATTGAAATGTTTACTTGCTATTTATACCTGCAGATATTGCTACAAAACGATTTATTAAAAAGGGCGCCATGTCCGATGCTGGTGTAAAACGCAGGCAATTATAGAAAACTGTGTGCGTGGTCTACTGTTTATGTAAAACTTTGCGAAGATACTTGTAGAGCATTGCGTGAAGCTGAAGACCTGAAAAATGACAAGGCCCATTGGCACTGCTGTCCACTGACCAACAGGCTGTTGGCAAATGATATGCATTGGAAAACAAACCTTTGATGCTTTTACAAACCTTGATGCTTTATTTTGATGGGGGGCCATATGATCACGCTCTCACCCAGGTTCACCAAAAGAAGCAATGCTAGCATGATCACTAACCCGAACCGCGGGGGCCCCAACGCTGAGCCCGGGCTGCACCCAAGGCCCTACATTACAAAAAGTAGACGAGGTCGTACATTACCAAATTGCCTTCCAAAAAACGCCGGAAGTTGACATCCAGATCTGTCGCTGCAGCAGAGTGACACCAACATAAGCTGTTTCTCTTCTTAACTTGTACCTGAGTATACAGCCTTTCACTGCTGCTATACACTGCCTCTATCTTTACTTTTTGAAAGATATCCTACGGCCGTCAAGTACAATGTCACCTTTATATTGCCATAGAAGGCACCTCCTAGTAGGTAACATTCCAAAAATGAAATTTAAAAAATGTTTCTTGAACATTTTATAATTTTTCCTTATTAAATCACATGCGTTCATAACGACTGTGTGACTTGCCTAGGCTAAATTTCTTACTAACTGGGTCATCAACATTACAGCAGGAGTTTTGAGTGTTGTATTGAACAAGCATGATTTCAACAATGAAGGCACACGCAAACAGTCCTATGCCACTTCGTGACTTCACCAAATGCCACTTCAAGCGACATCCTGAAGTTGTTTACATATTTGTCCTGTACAATGCAGCACAACCAGCCGAAAAATGATGTCTCGCATATGCTGCCCACTCAATGTGGCTGATGTGAAGCATTTTGTCCCTTTCGAGGCGTTCTCATGCATGGACCGGCATTTTTTCCTCCATCTGCTGGTGCATTTAGGAGTGCTCGTCAACGTGCTTCCAGGTAAGCCTCTACATTCAATTTTAATATTCAAAAATTTTTGTCGGATGGGTAAGGCTATGCGGTGGAAGTCTTCGAATTGTGTGTTGCGTCATGGTCAAAGCCGCCACTTCAGACCGTCAACCGGCAGGTGCATTATCAAAGGTGAAGATGGCTTTGCCGTAGGGGTTATGTTGACGGGCTTGCTGGAATTATTCTTCAAGGAATTCGCCGAAGTCGGCCAAGTGTACCTTGTCGGCGATACTCCGCTGAATGATGCTGGTGTCCAACATTAGGAGCTGGTTGTTTGTTTCCTCTTAGGTGCCCAACACTCGTATTACAGCTGGGCACCCATCTTCGCTTGGGCAAACAAAACGTCATGTGCACCACACGCTAAAATTGCTCTCAATAATGTAGTAGCATTACAACATCGTGCCAACCTTCAGCAACGATTCTGCGTACTCAAAGCGCTTCACTGTAACTTCTGGGCCCTTTCTCTCGACAGGTCTCACCGTGGCCAACTTCAGATAATTATGGCGGTCTTACAAGTGGCCGATGCAAGAGGAACTACTCTCAATACCTGGCACGGCTTTGGTGAGAGCAGACCCAATCAGAGAAAGCGTTAAATACGGGTGGTTGTCAACATTTTTAGCCAGCACTTTCACGACATCCTCATCGAAAAATTGTTGAACTACCACGCTTTTTGGCGGTGCTGTGGTTCGCTGCTGCAATAAAGGTAGCCGTCGTGAGACTTATGCCGAGCGCCTGGGCGAGAAGCTTCAAGTCGCCACAGCGCCGATACACGTCAAGGAATCGGGTTGGGTGGACATTTGAAACGGAGTTGTACTTCACTCCGCCAGAACCTTTTTCCGTGTTCTACGGAAACATTTTTTAATCCGGTCTGTGTGAATTATCTTATCCGTAGAGCTTACATACGTTCACTAACGTGCGGGAACCAGAACAGCTTCTGTCGGTCCCTGGCATTTAATTCGTCTGCTCGCGTAACAATACACAGGGAAGTTCCTTTGGCGAATCACAATTATAAGATGCCTTTGTTTTTAAATGTTCAATCAATGTTTTTTTGGCAATGTTAGCTGTTGTTCTTGACTAATCATCCAGAAAAACAACGCGAAAGTCAAGCGTAAGCGCCGTTAGAATGAAGAATCGCTGCAGACATCGTCGTGACCTTATTGTGCAGCGATTGTGCCTGCTCAAGGCGCTTTGGCTTGACTTTCCGGATGTGTTTGTCGACCAGAATTAGAAAACTAGAGCTTACACTGCGAAAAAACATAAATTCAAAATTCAATAACAAAGACATTAAAGAACTCCATTTTATCAAAGGAACTTCCCTGTGGATTATTATGCGAGCAGAATAATTGGACGCGAGGGATTCACAGACCGCTCTCCTGGTCGTCGCGTGTAGTGACTGTCTGTTATGCTCTACACAAACTATTTCCACAGAATGGATTAAAAAACGCCACGTTTTCATGGAACAGCGAAGAAACCTCCTGGAGCAGAGAAGTACAATTCCATTTCAAATGTCGATCCAGCCCGAATCGTTGAGGTGTATCGGTGCGATGGCGGCTTAAAACATCCGACCGACATGCTTGGCATAAACGTCAAGATGGCTCCATTTATTGCAGCAACAGACCACAGCACTGTCAAACGCGTGGTGGTTCAGCAAAAAAATTCCACGAGGCTGTCGTGAAGCCGGGACTGAAATGGTTGAGAATGACAGTCTGTAGTTATTTTTTCGAGTGAATTCTGTTCTCAACAAACCCATCCCACGCACTGAGATTAGTTCCTCCAGAATTGAGCACTTGTGAGACTGCCACGTCAATTTGCTGACGTTGGCCACACTGAGACCGGTTGAGACTAACTGCTAAAATTGTTCTTGTTATTGGAGGGATGAGCTAGTTGGAGCGTTTTCCATCACCTTTAGAAAAAGCGAACTAGGCAATATTGCGTTATTAGTAAACAGAATAACTGCAGGTTGAGGGTAATGTCGTGCAACTCATTGATGAAACCAATTTTACTGTGTGGTGCACCTGGAAATTTGTTTCACAGAGCAGAGGAATGCTCCGGCCGTAGAAATTTAGACAGACACCGAAGAGGAAACAAAACCTCCTACTCTTATGTCGGCCATTGACCCCCATCACTAGGGATCTGCCAACAAAGTACACTGGGCTGTGTTCAACAAATGCTTAGAATATTCGCAGCAAGCCTGTGTACTCAACCACGACGGCGAAGATGCCTCCACGTTTGACAATGCTTCAGTTCATTGACGGACTGAGTGGCGGCTTTTGCCATGACCCAACACATAATCCAAAGACCTCCGCCGTAACGCTTTTTCTCCAATCTGACAGAAAAAGTTATTCCGGAACTCCAATGGGATGGGAAGGCTTACCTAGATGAATTTTGACGAGCACTCCTGAATGCGTCAGCAGGTGGGAAAAATTGGCTCCAATCCACGCTTTGAACGTGGTTGAGTGCAAAGCTGCAAATGGCACATGCGATGTACCGAACGGAGCAATGTCGGCAGAACAAAAGCGGATAGCAGCGTCAGGGGAAATGTGAGGAAGGGGGCGCAACGCTTGGCTATGCAACATCTCTCTCACTGCCTTCCCCTCAGTCTTGGTTCATGCGTGTCCACCAAGGCGCGCCCTCATCCGCCCTCCCCCTCTCCAAACGCTGTTCAGTTAGCTGCAAATCAAAACCACCTAAACGCCGTTATCATACATTATGCGGTTTGCACTTCACACGAGGAGGTGCAGGAGGAGGAATAACTTTATTCGAATGAGGACCTGTGAGGTCGGCAAGGTCCTTATTCGACGACTCCATTGGTTCTACTCGAGTATTCACCCTTTCGGTCAGCCATAACTGCCTCTTCGGGTCACAGCAGGCAAGTTCACTCTCCCATGTTCGTAGGGACTGGGAATTGGTTTCGAGTAGGGGTTATTCTGGTACTCCGAGGCCATATGGTATAGAGCAGCACGATTTATGCAGTAATTGCACGAAGGGTAAATGGCAGCAAGGCGGAGGGGCGGAGGGGTTAATGGCATGTAGGCTCGTGTGGTGTGGGAAGGTGTTTTTAGACAGCGGATGACCACCTTTTGTTCTTTGGACAGCAAGTCAGCTCCTGGCGGGTAAGTACATCGGGATAGCTTGTAGTATTGAGTTGTATCTCTGAAAGTAGTCAGAGGGTGATCCGCCAGGTCGTCATCCTCCAACGGGGCCTGGTTTTAGAAACCTCGCGCGGACGCATGGACGCATGGTCTGCTTGATTGCCGCGGATAAACAAATGGAAAGGCGCCCACATTATTGATAGGATTCTTTTGGCGGGATTCTGAGTCAGACTGTAAATTGCTTATTCGGAAATTCTTCCCACTATGTACGTTCGACAAGCTGCTTGGGAGTGAGTGATGATAGTACTGGATTGAGTCTGCGGAATGGCTATTGCGATTGCTGTCTCTTCCGTGTGGAGGTTATGCACTGCTTTAGAATTACGCTCGAGATGAGGGCAGTGGGGGCTGCGATAACTGCAGTTTTGGTGATCCCGCGCGCACTGTCAGCTGCATCCGCGTACACCGTGGTGGTAGGTTTTCCCTATAGATTTTTGAGGGCTGGGGCTCTTGCTCCTCTTGTCACTTCATGGTACTGAGGGGTCATGTTGCGTGGAATTGGCGGTACTCGCAGCATTGATCGAATGTCCAGTGGCATATCCGACGTCGTTTCGGTGGCTTCAGGAAGTGTGCAGTCTAGGCGTTGGAGTACGGGGCGTCCAGGGGGGGGGGGGGGGGGGGGAGACGAAGGGATGTAATGGCTAGCCGTATTCTCTGCGCGTCGAGGTGGGCTTCAGTCAGTTCTCGTAGTCTGTTATGTAGTCCAAGCGCTTGCAGTCGAGTTGTTGATGCACTTTTGGGCGAAGTTAGGGCTTGTTTGTACGTTTTGCGGATAAATGTGTTTATTTTCAGCTTTTCTCACACATCAAAGATGGTGTCGGTGGCGACAAGGTGATTCGAGAAACAAAGAACTCTTCGAACAAACGTAGCATGTCTTGCTCTTTCTTGCCGTGGTTTTGATTCGCAATTCTTCGGGACATCCTAAATATTTGCGCTGTGGTTGCTTCTAGTTTTTTGGTGTAGCGGATTGTTTTTGCCATTTTCTTGATAGGTCATGCCCAATATCTTAATTGCTGTAGACGGAAAGATACTATGTACGTCCACTCATACGTTTACGTCCCTGGCTTTGTCGCGTCGCCTCTTTTGCTCGAGTTAGAGCTCGGATTTCGGAGGCGGCGCACGTTAGTTCACAACCTCTTGCATAGACATGAACTACGTTGGCGGTCTGTTGGAGGTGGTCTTGGTTTATTCCTGCCAATCGTTTGTATCTATATCATAAACAAACGAGTAGTTGGACAACCTGTAGTTTGGCTAATGTATGAAACTACTCATCTGGACATCCATTGTAATCTGCCATGCAAGCACCCAATACCACTCTATGTGTTGTTAGGAGCTACAGTGGTATCTGCCATGACTCAGTATTTCCCGGACGCGTATTCCCAACACCATATCCCGT